>CANTUZ010000006.1:24470303-24702221 GCA_947846985.1 Fratercula arctica
TTACAGCCCGAACAACTCAGCAAATTTTACATGACTTGATGTTCTCTGGGAAATAAAAGACTCAGAGGGAAGATTTCCCCAACTTTAGCCTGAAGCCTTGGAGCCAGGCTAAAAATGATGCTTCTAATGATGGTTCCCCAAAGTAGTTCTTAATCTCGGGACTCTCACCTCCACCCACCTCTGACCTCAGGGGAGGAGGAGATGTGGGCACACAGGGCTGTGGCCTGGTCCCACAGCCTCTCCAGTCTGGATGAGAAGCTGTGAGACCTGCGGAGGATTTACCCACCGCACTGTATAGATGACCACCCTTTCCCCATCCATCTTCCTTGTATGATCTGTTCTGTATTCCATGTCTACCTCCACCCATCATGGCAGAAAGCCCTTATCCCCATGCAATCAGTGCATGTGTGGTTGCCTTCCTACTGTGTGAGCCAGCTGGAGAAACACATAGGGTTTAGGAAATCCAAGCTCCATAATCCAAACATAACAGGCTGCTAACCTGCTCTGGGAAGGAGGAAACCTGCTTCTCTCTTGAAGCTCCAGGCTGCGCAAGCTCCAGACAAACTTCAAGGCAAATCTTCTCTTCTTCTCCTGTTGACAGCAGATCTGCAGAGCCATCCGACCTGGCCAAAACCAGGAAGGAGAGTCTGAAGAAAAAAGAAAAATGCCCAGATCTGTCACAAAGACAAATCTCAAATCCCTACAAAAATAAAAACAAAGCATGAAAGTGCCAGACCTTCTCAACACTGTAGGTGTCAGAATTTTTCCCCTTAAATCCAAAACAATGCCCTTTCCCTGTATCACACTCTTGGATCTGGTTAAACTATGTTTTACTCCTGCTTTCTCATACACATACACACACACATTCATACACACAAAAACCAGCCCGAGCCAATGGCCTGCAACTGAAAATTTCAGCCTGAACAGTTACGTGTTGGCAAGGACATAGCATTGGAAAACAGAATCTTTTAATGGGAAATGTCTGGCAACCTTAATTATAGGCACCACTGCCAACTCCACCAATAATTATAGCTTAGTTTCAGAATCATCCATGTGCTAACAAATATATTTAATGACAAGAGCATTTGCCAGTGACATTCACCAGGAAGGACTTCCAACCGGCTGAGGGACAGAGCCATGAGATGCAGAGATGACTTTACATTGTCTGCTTGCCTCCAGGTACGGATCTTCTTCTGCCTGGGCCAGAGGTGAGCCGCTTCATTGGCTATTTTAGATGAGCCTCAGGGCTGCTTTCGTTTCCTTCCATCTCGAGCCTCCCCCCAGCAGAGGGAGAGCTGTATCTTGGTCTTACATATAAGACGATACTTTAGTCCCCTGTGACCACCAGCCAGTGAGCCTTTTGCCTCTTTAAATAGTCTGCAATGAATACAGAAAGGATAAACAAGACAGTCTCAGACTGCTCCACAGAGGAGCCAGGCACCTTTACAACAGGGGTGCTTCAGGCGCAAAACATTACCCGCACATACACCAATTTCAACAGCCCCATCAAAAACTGCGCTACTATTTGTACACGTGTGCTAGTTTTGGCTGGGGTAGGGTTAATTTTCTTCACAGTAGCTAACATGGGGCTATGGTTTGGATTTGTGCTGGAACCAGAGTTGATAATACAAGGGATATCCCCCTCCCTTGACCTGCTGGCCTTGGCAATACGCTGGGACCAACAGCCACCTTCCA
Source organism: Fratercula arctica (assembly GCA_947846985.1). Taxonomy (NCBI): domain Eukaryota; kingdom Metazoa; phylum Chordata; class Aves; order Charadriiformes; family Alcidae; genus Fratercula; species Fratercula arctica. Next base: position 24,471,999 of record CANTUZ010000006.1, read on the forward strand.
CTGTGCCTTATAAACACAATTATGACCAAGAACCAGACCTGTAAGTCAAGCAATTGGCCCCTGTGCAAGCCTAGAAGGCAACTCTATGCTGCTATAGTCCTTAATCTTATCACTAAAAAAAAAAAAGAAAGAGAAGGAAAAAAAAGAGAGAGAGAGAGAGAAAGAAAGTCTTTGATAACTGCAGAAACATTCGTAACACATTCAGAAAGTATCACAAAGTAGGAAAACCAGTGTTTTAAAAATGACTATAATTTAAGAGGAAAAAAAAATAATTTCTCTCTGCCTTCCACACCTATGGTTTAGAAACCAGCCAGACAATAATGAACTTTAACAATGGTTAGCAAGTCACTATTCAAAACAGAGTGTTTGTCCTTTTGGAAGTTTCCCATCTTCACTTGGATTTGGGGGAAAACATTTTTTTCAGACTTTCAATGAGTCATTTTCTTCATCTTTTCTGCTTTTCTTCCACTTCTTTCCCACCCTCCACACTTCCAGGCCCAGCTTAGTGCAATGACACCTGCCCACAAAGGTGTCCCTGCAGATAGCATTTTCCATGAAAAAAGGAGAAATCAGGTTTTGGGCAAAACTGTTTCTTTCTGAGAATATTTTGTTGATTCCAGAGTTTTACCCATCTCTAAAACCATCAACCCAGGACCACCATGGAGGACGAAAATGACAATGTCAGGCAGGTTAGTGTTTCCCCATAGAAACCCACACCTATGCAGAGGACAATATCCTCCCAACCCCTAATATTCAAAAACTGGTCTTTTCTTTGAAGCACAAGGATTCATCCTTGAAGCATGAGGATTCATGCTCTTTCCAAAAATTATTTAGGTTGGTTTTTAATCCTGGATCTTGCAGTTTCAGTGGTTCTTATCATTCATATTAATGGACAATCCCTGACTGATGGACACCCACTACCGTGCTGATCTGAGCAGACGGTGGGATGGCATTTCAGACAGGAGGCCATGGGTTATGTGTTCCCAAACAATTGTTCCGGTACTGGGGACCTGGGGCAAAGCACATTTCACAAGCACGTGGTCACACATGCCAAAGGCAGAGAACAAGTTAAAAGCTGATCTGCTGTGACAGCCTACATTGTGCACACCTCCCTGCCCACCCAGTTCTGGGGCAGCCCCAGCACAAGGGAAAGGGCTACGAGACACCTGAAATCAAGTTTGTATCTCATCCATGAATTGAAGCCTTCTCAGATACAATGCTCCACAGATAAACCTTATTTACAGATTTCAGCTAATATTCTAATACTATTTAAAACCCAAAATGTTCTTATTCTCCCTTTTCTTGAAGATATCAGCAACTCTTTTGTCCTTAATTCCCCTTTAATAACATCCTTGTTTTAGAATTTCCATGGGTTTTAAAGATTGTCTTTAGCATTTTAAGCCAGTCTCCAACATTTGGCAAAGTTTTTGAGTTTCTGTCAAATCCAAGGCGGTGCTGGCAGGCTGGCCTGGGACTCTTGTAGACTCAGAAACCAGGATGAGATTCTCACTCTGTTCACTCTCCCCATCCATCACAACTGGAAATGGGTGTCCCATCCTTCATCCCAGGGAAGTCTATGGCAGGCAGCTGTGACGCTGGTCACGGAACTTTGTTTGGTCAATGCAGAAATCGGTGTGTTTTGGGCACAAATTGGCTAAGCAGGGCTGCAATAACCTGTTCTGGGAATGTGGCACCTGGAGGACACTGGAATTTCTTTCTGGTTGCCCACCTCAGCCATTGGCAAAGGCAGTTCAGCAAGGGGATAAAGGAGATGTGAGCAGGGCTTGCCTTGCAAAGGACATAAGGGAGGAATCCTCTTCTAGAAGCACCGGGGAGATGGAACCAGTATGGGGGAGGCCAAAAGAGGTGTCCAAATGCCCCCAGAGAGGTGTCCTGGGATGCCCAGGAGAGCTCAAATGTATTGATACAGCACTTCAGAGGCAGGAATTTACTTCCTGGGAAGGGTGTAAGCATTTTTCCCTGCCTGTGGACCTGTGCTGCAGAAGACATCTCTGCAAGGACACAGAGGTGCTCCTTGATATGCAGCTGAAGCCACTGTCACAACACATGGTGCTTGCATTGAACCTATCTCAGGCACTGGGACTCACCCACCCCTTCTTAATCTGTGACAGCAGTTGGGACTTCAAAGGCTCCAACACACCTCCTGCCATTCTGGTACCTGGTGATGTACCAGAAGTCTCACAGCAGGACAAAAATCTCGGAAGCATCCCCAGGGAGAAGGCTAATCCAGGCTCCTTGTCATCCTATTCCCAGTTCGCATGATGTTGTGATATGTAAATCAAACAGAAAATGGCCCTGGTTTCCAGGCACACTTTAAATTTAGTATCTCAGAAGCATTGCATTTAGGCTTAATAAAAGTTATGATGCATTGATTAAATACCAGCTGAGGGCTGAAAGAGTGCTTCCTGAGATTTTAGAGCTGCAGGCAATAAATCGTGTTGCCACCTAATTATTCTGTCTGACTGGGATCTCCCAAACAGAGCACAACATGTATTGGTCACACTGCTGGGGGAGGAGGACCCAGCCTCTTTAAACTTTATCGTCGCTCTGTGTTTGCAAGGGAGGCAGAGGGGCTTTGGCCCAATCCCACTTCTGCCCACACACACAGACCTACTTCTGCCCGGGTCTGCCAGGGCCTCAGCATACACACTGCAGAGCCACCACATCCTGCGTCTATCTAACTTCCCTGGGAGGTTCATGTAGTCCATGAATTTCCCCACCCTGAGCCAAAAAGCTCCCGCAGCAGGACAAATTTGTGCCCCCTATACAAGATATCTATACCATGCCACCAGCTTCCTCAAAGGGGACAATAACCCTTCCCTACTGCAAGGCCAAGGAGATGTAGAAGCATATACTCTCTCCTCACTAATCTATATGGATCATTATATTACCTGTCATAGGGGGTTAGTCTTCTCTCTCAGCCCAAAGCAAGAGCGGGTTGGCTGGAACTTGGAAGGCTTGAGGAGCCCAGTATGGTTGCTGGCTCTCGGTGGGCCCAAGGTAGGTCTCAACTCATGGCCAGGGGCCCTCAGCTCATTTATGGGTGAATTACATGGTTGTGTAGCAGGTCTCATTCTGCAGAGGACAGATGGAACAAGCCTCTCCCAAAGCCCTAACTCAGAGATGGGGAAGGGTGAGCATCCTCACACCCTGACATTGTACCTTGGTTGGCAAACTCAACCAGGAGCTCTCTTGGAAGAGAGAAAGCTGCACAAAAGGAAAAGTCACACTGTTACTATTCCCATAACCAATCATGGTTACCAAAATAGCTTTCTGTATTCACTCACAACCCAAACCCACCTGCTTCAGACCCCAGGGAGAACATTTTATTAAGGGAAGCACCATGTACAGCAGGGGAAGAAAAAACTCTTCAGGCAAATGCTTGGAATAAAACTCTAAGACACTAGAGGACAAGTCCCAAGGCCAACTCAGATTCACTCTGTGACCTTGGGCGAGTCATTTAATTCTCCTGTGTCCACACCTTCCACCAAGGAACCTGTTGCTATCTTGAAGTACATTCATGGGGTGTCTTTTTCTGCATGTGTACAGTCCCTAGAGCAATGCGGACTCCATCTGTTATTCCTGTCATCTGAACAACAGTTCATCCCGGTCATGCAAGATGATAGAAAGAGCTCTTTAAAAAGGGATACAAAGGGCTGATTCATCCCGAATTAACCAATCTTTTCTTTATTTTAATGCAGATGTAATCCACTCATTGTTCCATGGAAGAAATCTGCTGCACACTGGTGAGTGCCAACCTCAGCTCTCAAAGTACGTTACAATTTTTACCTGTCCATGGGGAATCCATCTCCAGGCACATGAGTCTGCCCTCTTTGCTGGTTGGTATGGAGCAACCCATTAGACCCCAGCAAGAGAGGACTCAGCATCCTGCTTGGGAAGCTTTCGGGATCAGCCCGCCAATAATGAACCGACAGCAAAGATGAGTGTTCTTCCCATCTTATTTTTTCAGAGCTGGGAGCAGCAAGAGGGAAGAAGGGAATTTATTTGGGTTTTAACACCCTGTAATAGGTTCGACATTCCACATATCATTTCCAGATTCAAGTAGGTGGGAGTCTTTATCCATGGACTGCCAATTCGTTCAATCCCCAAAATACCAAATTAAAACAATGACACAAAATACCATCCTACAGTCACACAAAATACTGCCCTGGATTGTCAAGCGCACGCTAGCAAGGGTGAAAAGTGTAAAGTGATCCAGGGCTGGGTGTCAAGCTCTCCCACAATAGAATTCAAAATAATTGTGCTGTTTGACAGGTAGTAAAATTCATGGTGGTCTATTAAATCAATGGCAATATAATGCGGAACACTGCAGATTAAAAAAAAAAAGGCAGAGAGTTCACAAAGGGAGGCCATTGGCAAGAATCCCTTTGGAGCTCCTAATGGGTTTGATTTGTGGCAAGGAAGGCTGATACATGCACGGCAGAATAGATAGAGGGGAAGACAAGAATGGAAGAGAGAAGCAGGAAGAGCAAAAGCAAAATAAGTGTAAAAGAGGAGACAAGTGAGGGGAAAATGGGAATGAAAGAATTGTAAGAAAAGTACTAACAAGTTGTTATTGTATATAGACGCCTCGGTCTTACCACCTTTCATGTCTTGTTGCGCTGGTGCTTATTTTATCACAGCTGAGAGTTCCTCACGTCAGCTTGCAGATACAGTCTGCCCTGACTGCCAGGAAGAGACCCATTGATCAAGTTCAGAAAGTGAAATCTGCTTTTATTATCTTAAGCGGGATCCATCCCAAATGAAGGAAACCCCTCCAATTGTATAAAAAGAACTGAAAATGCTTCTCTCAAAGCCAGCATGCCAGGCTGAGGCACAACGAGCATTGGAAGAGTTTGACTTCCCCTGGCTGGATGTATTATCTTCTCCTGGCTGGAGACCAAATTTTACATCCAGATAAGGAATCCAGGGTGCTTGGTGTTTGTACTCTCAGGGCCAGGCAAGGGTTACAGCCCACTTGTGTCATATACATTTTAAAATGCTACGGGGGCACCTTTCGCCCAGGAATTCATGGTGGGGCTGGGATCTGGTAAATAGCTTTGAATTAATCCCAGCGTCTTCATGAGATCATGCTTACTGGTTTCAGGGAGGCAGCTCCGCCAAAGGTGTTTGTGAAGAGGAGCGCAGGTTTGTGTCTGAATACCTGACACCGAAACGAGTGGGAGCCAAGGCTGGAGAAGTCTTCCCTGGCCATGAGGGTCACGGAGGTTTCACCTCCTAGCTATGGAAACAGAAGGAGTTCCACCTTCTTAAGACACCCGGAAGCCTGTTCCATAGCAGTGGTTGAACTGGAGCGAACATTTCAGAAAGCCATTCAGTTGTGAATTAAGAGGCAAGCAGTCATGAGGGATGCACTGCTCTTCGTGAGAGGCTGTTCCAGCAGTTAATTGCTCTCACTGTCAGCATCTTATTTTCCTTGGGAATTTATCACACTTAAGTCCAATCAAGTGTTCATCTTATGAGCACTCTGTTACAAGAGTTTGGTGAGAAGTGATAGGTCTATTAGAGCAAAGATTCCCTTAGTACCAGCTGCAGGTGTTGACATTGAGATACCGGTCAAATCACCCTCTAAAGCTTTCTTTTGGTAGCCTGACTACACTGATTGCTGTCTCTCTCTGTAGGTGTTTGTTGAACCTCCAGCTTTTCGATCCACTTGTGCCCCCCCTTAGAGTGCAAAGACCAAAACTGAACGCTGCCTTTCCATAATGATCTTCCTGGCTCCATCAGTGGAGGTAATATCGCTGACTTGCTCCAAATCAGTATGCCAGGCCTCACAAAACCCTCCATGCCTCAGGACAGCAAAAGGAAGGACACATTCAGCTGCTTATTTACAATAACACAACAACCTCTTCAAATTCACTGCTTCCCAGGATATACCTAAATCATAGCCTCCTATAGCCCATCAGTGCTTCCTACATCTTTTGTTTCTAAATATTTGACCTTGCATTCGGTGGCATTGTTTGATATGTGTCAGCTTACCAGATCCAGATTCAGATAGCTGTATCAGGGCACCTCTACTTGTCATACCGTCAATCCCCCTTGTCTACAAAATCTAACTTTTTTCCATGCTATGAATTAAAAAAAAAAAAAAAAAAAATTCAAAGACCACGATGCAAGCATACTGCACTGATACAATACGTAGTCATTGCACATTGCTACTTACCATTTTGGAAACATCCGTGCATTTTATCAGTTCATATGGTGTAGATTAATTTCCTAAAATCCTTTTTAGTCTCCAACTGGAAAGTCTGCAGCAGTAACTGAGCAGGTCCCAGCATTCCCATTCAAAGATTTTTTTTCTTTTTCTTAAGGGACAGTTGTGATTTCACTGAACAGTTTTTAGGGAAGACCTTCCCTCCCCCTCCAGCAATATTTCCTTTTTATTAAAATTCCTACTATTCTATAAGAAAAGCTTTGAGGTAGAATCTTCATTAGACCAACAGAGATGACTGGACAGGCAAAAGATCTCACTGTCTCCTACCAGCCTGACTGTTGCAAGTAGAACAACACCGTACATGTATTACATCTCTATTGTTAGCAACAAATTTATCTTTGTCTTGTCAAATAAAACTCATACCCTTTTAGCTCCATTCAAACTCTGCTGAAAGCTGAAAAACTCAGTTCAGTGAAGTTTTCAACATTTCAAAATTTGTTGTAATTCTGCCTCAGAACAAGTTCCACCCTTGTTGAGTTAAAGCCTCAAAGAAAAACAATTTCTCAACGTTTTTTCCTAACATATTAAAAATAGTTGTTTCAATTTGCCTTTAAACCTTGAAATTCTGCCTTCTGTTTTCATGTAATTTAATTGAGAAGCAGTAACACAGTCATATAATTTTTCCATGACCAGAAAGCTCAGTGTTGGGTTTTTCCCTCAGTTTAGCGCGTAGCTCCAGAACAGCCCACTCAATCATACCTGCTTATCAAAGACTCTTCATTTCAAGGGTCATCAAGCGTTTTAGTCTCAGAGTTCATCCACTTGACACAAATTGGGCCAGCTCTCACATTTCCCTTGTTCAGAGCGAATCCAGCAACTGAGGTTATAAAAGGATCCATTTTCCCATAGGAATAAACCCCACCATGCGTTAATTATACCATCCATCTAGTAATTTGTGAGTTATGCCGTCCCATGCCAGGCTTCGTGACAGGATGTGGTGGGTCATGTCACCATCGCTGATGGGCACTAGGAGAGATGAGGGATGCCCTCAGTGACAGCTGCAGGGGAAGAAGAGATGGAGAGAGAGATTTTAAAGACAAATTTTTGCTACTAAAACCAGCTGGGTGAAAGTATGACCCAGTGCAAGCTAAAAACCAAATGAAGGGCCCTGGTGGCTTGTAGGACTCTGGTCTTTGCCTCAGGGCACTCACAAGACACACAACAGCCTGACCACGGTTGGGTAAAAACTAATCATGACCAGTGTTGCCTGTTGGCTGATTAGTGCCCACGTTTTGGTAAAGGAGTAGCCCAGTGACAGCGCATCAGAGTCAAGCTCAACCATGGCCTTTGGATCATGTCCACAACACAAAATTGAAGCAGCAACAATGAATCCCACCCAACCTTAATAATCCCAGCAAAATGCAGATCCCCCCCTCCCTCGGAGCCAACATTATCATCGTGGGGGCTGATATACAGCGAGTTTCAGCAGAAAAATAAAACCAGCAGGACACAACTGTCCACCTTTGCAGAGCACATTTCCCTACCATGTCTGCTTGATGGTGGCAGGACTCACCCCATGGTGGGATACAGAGCCCGCAGCAGTCGCAGGTTGCCAGCAGATATCTTGCCCACATGGGTGAGAGAAGATGTGGCCAGCCCACAGCTGAGGGGAGGCCTACGGCACCTGCAATCCCCAGGGCAACCTGATGCCCTGAGGTACGAGGCCATTGCTGCCTAGCTACTATGAAGGCAGCTCCAGGAGCAACCAGCCTGACTGCAGTGGAGAAGAAAGGCTGGAAGCCATCGCACTCGTCTTGTTCTCCATCCTTAAATGCATATATTGCTTGAGTTATCTGAGAGACTGGTGTCAGGCATGGTCCTTCTGGCCCAAAACCAGAAGGCTGGGACAACCAAAAGTTTCTCCCCTTTTCTGAGACAACCACAGAAAAGGCAACAAAGAGAAGGAAGACTTCTATGGACTCCATCAAAATGCCAAAGTCATCAACTGAAGGAACACAGCACCAGCTGGACGTAAATCATGGAGCTGCACGATGGTGCAAGCAAATGCACTTATTTGAAGGTGCTGAAGTATACCCTCATTGCCAGTCTTGAAATAAAACCAGGTGATGAATCATTTAACTTGTCCCACGCACACGCTCTCAGCACGGGATCTCCAAAGAGACGTGTAGTTCAGTTTTGAGTACTACATACTGCAATTTCTAAGAATAAATGGTCTAAAAGACTTTCTTTTAGGTCTCTGCTGAAAGCAATCACTATACTTCAATTTTGTACGACCCTTTTTTTTCTGAATTCCCTACAGATGAGCCTTAAACCCTTTAAAAATCATAACTAGCTTACCTGTGGGAGTAACTCCGAGAAGGTCTCAACCCAGAAGATGCTTTGTCCTTCCACAAACCTCCCGCCTATATGTTCAAAACATCAGAAATCCTATCAAATCCATGCTCCACTTCTGCCCAAGGGTTGTAAGAATTTGATGGCTCACGTAACTCTGAGTTCATTTCTTTGCAGTCTGAAGTACTAACCTCAAAGTCCTCCAGCTAAGGCTCCTTCTTTTCCTCACCTTACAGGTTTGCAAGGCTCACCGCATGAAAAGTTATTTAATACTCAACATTACTCCCAAATTGAGATATTTGTAACAAATATACTTGGAATACAATATCTGGCTTTCTCAAAAATACCCGTCTTCTCCAATTTCCTTTGATGACCAACGGAAACAGAAATCTCGAGTTTTTAACTTGTCAAAACGAAAGTTTAGGAACATTTTAAGAAAGGAGTTTTTCTCCTGCAATTGTTCAATCAGGACACCACAAATAAGAAAATATAGATGGACAGAGAAAGAATGTCAAATATTTTTACGATTAATAAGTGGGTGTAGAATGAGGATTTGCCTAACATTTTATACCCTTAAAAATCAGTGGAATAACTGCTATACGGAAGCATATATGGATCAAGGCATTAAAGATAACTAGATATGAACCAAACAGCTGTAGTTAATTGTGTGAGTCATTGTGTGTGAAGAGTCACTTGGGGATTACACATCAGGAGTGTGCTGTGCCATCCCTGAACTAAAGCAGAAATGTAACTATTTAAGGAATTTTGAAGACTTAACACTCTGGATTACAAAATCCGTTTACTTTTGTCTTTTTTTTTTTTTTTTTTTAAACACATTTTCAGGCATGCTTAATTATATCATGTTTAAAAGTCAGCCAAGTCTTGAAGTTACATTCTATAACAAAAAATTAGGAGTTTAGCAAGTGAATGTGCGTGCTGTCCTTTGGATCCCACTGCAAAGAATTACTTGGGTTTAGACACTGCTGTTGTCAGCCGAGAATCTGTCATTTGCTAGTGGTGTCCTTTAGCCACCCGTAAAACACAATTCATACAATAAACACAGGTATTGCAGTGGTAATTAAAATCCAAAAGCAATTAGCCTTTTGTTTATTTCACTTGGGAATTTGACTAAAACCTAAATGAGAAAACCAAAAAAAAAAAAAAAAAAAGAAAAGAAAAATCTCCAGCTTAGGCATCGTCCCAGATGTCTGAATGATGTCCTAATTAAGCTGTATTACAGCATCACAACATAAACCGGCCCACGTATATATGTATGTATGTACGAGTGTGCACTTTATTATGTGCTGTATGGTCTTGACAGCCTCAACAATTCATTTCCAAGATCTGAGCAGGTGGTGATTAAGGACTGAAGAACTGGGCAGGAAAAAACAAGCAACCTTCCTAAAGCTCTCCTAGAACTGACCTGGGAACAAGTGCCTTCCTCAGTGAGGATGAGAAAGGTCTGGAAAGCTCCCTTAAAGGTGGATTCTTGGAAGATGGGCCCATCCTTGGGGATGTTCAGGATGGAGGCAGGCAGCTGGGTTCAAGCAGGAGGAAGTGAAGATGTTTCTGAGTTTGAATGGGGGAGTTTACACATGACCTTCACCACTTGCAGGTCAAACCTCAATCTGCCAAGGAGCTTCTCAGTTGCTGAGATTTGTCCCTTCCAACCCACACAGGGAAAGGCTGCAAATCGTTTCTCCAGACTCTCGGAGGTGGTCCCATCAACAGAGATTCCATGTCCTCCAGCATTTTTGAGTCTAGTCCCACAGAGGGTTGAGTTCACCCTTCTGGAACCTTTTAAAGGTGGGGCTGACCAGGTTCTTGGAGGAGTTAGAAATATCAAGGATTAGGTTCTGCGCCTGGGTGCAGTGCCCAAATGGCAGTGAGATGGGAGAAGGGCTGTTTTCCAAGAGCAGAACTGCAGCTGTGGAGAAATACAGGTCTGGGAGCAGAAAAAAAAAAAAAAAAAAAAAGGGAAATTAATTATTTGAGAAGGACACCAGGCCCAGAAAAACCCTCTGGAAATGCCGTACTCAACTTCAGACACCAGCTAAATAATACCTTGATGATATCAGCTGCTTGACTATAGTCTAGTATTCTGTAAAATCACTTGCAGTACTCAGGAATATTCTTATGCATAAAAATAACAACTGTGTGAAGCACCTTCCCCCAACCTCTTCCTTGTGCATTATTAATATCAAACCTCCCACCAGATTTGCATAAGTGCATAGTCTACATGTGTGTATCCACTAATTTACCTGCAAACCTCTCTAGGAAAATGGGAGGATCGCTCTTTGCTGTCAGTTATCATGTTGCAAATCTCAGCTACGAGTGTGGAGCGAAGAGTAGCATCTGATTCCAGCACTGCAAAAAGGGGAATCAAACTGAGGGTTCTTAACCCTAACAGAAGTGTTCAGAATATATATTTGGGTTTAGGGCACTATTTAAATAGAGTTAAATGGCATTTTACAAATCGTGTTTCTCGGTAAAGGGGACGCGTTCAGCTTTATGTCAGTATTTCAGGACTTACGCAGATGCTGAGCAAGGAGGGTTCTCACACAGGAGAGGTGGAGAGCACGCTCGCTTCTTCCTCTTATAGCTGAAACGCAAAGGGAGGGATGTGAACTGTTAGATGTTGTTTAGCTGGAAAAAGTTGAACTTAGCTGTTTAAAACACACTCCTGTCCTAACCAGTCCCTAACAGGTCCTTTTAAAGGCGCTTCCTCCCCAGGCAGCAATTTGTTATGCGTTACTGGGGTGCCGGATCTGCCTGCAAACATGACAGCACACAGCCAAGCCCAGCGCCACATGTGCCAGACCAGTACACGGTGGCACTGTCAAATGCTCCACTTGTGTGTTGCTTGGCAGAGCAGACACTGTTGACAAAAACACATTGTGTTATCAGCTCGAAGCCGCTATCAGACCCACCATCCAATGCCTTTGTCCCTTGTGCTCCAGATCTCCCTTTTCTGTATCATCTGGACACCTTTCTTATTTCCCTCCTCTTAAAGGAAAACAGACCCAGACACTCCATCCAGCTGCATTGTTTTCCCCGGTCTCTACAACTCTTTTTATGAGCTGTCTCTGAATTTCTTCATCAAAAGGGTTATCGAACATTGGAACAGGCTGCCCAGGGCAGTGGCGGAGTCGCCATCCCTGGAGGTATTTAAAAGCTGGGCAGACGTGGTGCTGAGGGACATGGTTCAGTGGTGGTTTTGTCAGTGTTGGGTTGATGGTTGGACTCGATGACCTGAAAGGTCCCTTCCAACCCAGGCAATTCTATGATTTTTAATTTCCCACCATCTTCTGCCTGTGGCAGGCATCCAAACTGACAGGTGTATATCAGATGGGGAGCATCGCTGTGGCTTTTCTGAGAGTGATTTAAGCTTTTCAGACGCTTCCCATGAAGTCTTTAGCAAAGCTAATACGCTTGTTTTCCTGATCTTTCTGGATGTGCTCCAGCTACAATTCCCACTTCCAGCCATTTTCCCCTCTCTGAGGGTACAGAAGGAGCATTCTAGAGTCTCATAACTTGTGTTGAAACCCATCAATTCTTTGTCCTATTTGCTATTACCCTTCTCGACATGACTGCTTTCACACCTTTGCTTCACTGCCTTCTTCCAGAGTTGCCCTCCCGCAGAGAGGTTTTGGATGCAGAAACTTGGCGAACTCCGAGCAGGACATCAGCGTAGAGACCTGCCTAAGTCCCTTCCAACCGGAATTATTTTATGACGGGTATAAAATATGTCTCTCAATCACCGTGTTGTATCATCCAACAAGGAAAAATAAAGGCAGCCCCCCCTGTAAGGCCAGGTGCACTGTGTTTTTCCTGCCTCTTCCAAGATGATGATCCATCTAGAGGTCATCTAGAAAGGTCCCACCTTTCAAATGCTGAGAGTATTTCAAGGCACAGGGGAAGCAACCAGCTATAAGGAGGACATGGCCAGCCAGCTAGCCATGAGCCCGTACAGCGGCTAAGCCCTATCTAGGGTTTTACACGGAGCCTTTGTGCTGCATATAGGTCGTGCTGAACCTTGGGAAGGATGCCTTCAGAGAGGAAACGCGTTGCAAGGTTCATGCTTCGAAGTTCAGGCAGCCTGGTCGCCAAAACCTCACAGCACTACCTGCAGGCTCTCCATCCAGAGCTTGACTTTCATGTCCTGTGCTAGGTCAACACGCAAATTAGCATTATCTGTCACTGTCTGCTAAAGGGTTAATCTAGATCGCCAGAATACCACACGCTTTTGGTAAAGAAAGCAGCCAAACTCAGAAAAGATCCCAGACTGTCATTGCAGTTTTTCCCTTTTCCGTTTCCTCCATCTTCCTCCACCTCCGAAACATTCATTTTGCTCTTCTCTTTGATGGAAGAACTAGCTCAAGCAGAGAAAGGGATAAAATAAACCCAAATAAAAAAAAAAAAGAAAATAAAAATAAATCCATAACAAACCCCTTTCAAATACTCACCCTTCAAAAGGATAAAATTATTTCAATTTTGGTCTGTCTCGTTCACTTCCCTCCCCCTTCCCTCCCTAGGTGTATATACGTATCTGTATATTTAGAGAGGGGTCTTTTTTTAGTATTATTATTTAGTTAATATGAATTACAGGCCTCAAGCTGCCTCCCCTCTAAACCCAAAATGAAGAAGATCTCTTTTTGCTCTTTTTCTTTTTTTTTTTTCCCTCTTCTTTCCCCCTCACCAACACGATTTACATTCTCAATGTAATGTATTAAAAAGTTGACAGGGCCGAAAGGATTCACATGATGTCGGCTAAGAAACCCAATTTCCATGATGAATTGCCCGGAGCCCCTGAATCACAAACCATTTTTTCCGCTGCTCAGAAGTTGATTTTTTTTTTTTTAAATCTTCTTAAAGCTTCTCTCCTAATCTTCGGCTAGAAGAGATGGGTGAAAGGATTTTTTTTTCTAAACTAAGGAAAGTATTAGCATCTTGGTTGTTGTGCATCAAATTTGAAAATGCAAGGTTAGTAATATTTCAAATCGGCTACGGTCCAAGCCACTTGATAAGTATGCTTGCTGTCTCTCGCGGTCTCTTCCCCCCCTTTCCCCCCCCCCGCCTTGCTAAGTTCCTGTTGGCAGGAGCAGAGTGCAGCTGCAGTGATTGCCTGTGTGACTGGGCACGCCAGGTGTGCAGGTAGGGTGCTGAGAAAGGAATTTCAGCCCCCCCCCCTCCCAACTTCAGCTCTTCCTCCCCTCTTTCTTCCCATAGCGCCTGATTTCCAGCGGAGGACACCCATCCATCCCCGTTCAGGGCTCACATGATTTGAGACAGGGCAAATGAAGCAACAGCCAAACATCTACAACTATGCAATTTCCCTTGCAGAAAAGGCCGCTGAGCTCTTCCCTGGGTGCTGGGAGAGAAGCCCCATGCTCAAACAGTGTGTCCTGCAGGCACGTATATTTGTTTTTAAATGAACTCCTTCCCTCCACGGAGTTCCTGGGAGGAAAAAAAAAAAAAACCCTGCAGAGAGGAAACGAGTCATTTTGCTCACTCTAATGAGACACCCAGCCATTCCCAATAGCGAAGGTCTTTAATGAGATTTCCCTCCCTGCTCCCCTCCTTCCCCAGCACATGAAAAACAGGAAGTGATTGGGGGGCTGCCTCTGTGGATGAAAGGAAGGACAGTTTCCTCCCACAGCGCTGCTGCTTCCAAAATGTAGCATTCCCATCTCCATCATTTGTAGAGTGCTCCTACCGCTTACCCATGAAGGAGGAATATGCTGGCAGGCAGCGGATGGAAACGTGCTGTAACCAGCTGCCCAAATGCTCAAGGCTCTCAGGAAATGGCTCACGCCGTAAGTGCCAGATTGCAAACCCCAGGAAGATGAAGCAGCACAAACATTAAGGACTCCCAGCAGCAAGTTCTGCATACAAAGAGTGGGGTCAGAGACTAACCCTGAGCACAGCAATGCATTTCCAGGGAATGAATTGCATTTTTCCCCTTTATGTTCCAAGACAAAAGGTATTTGCAGCTCTGGGACATTCAAAATACTAAGTAGGGAGCATCCACTTCTGCCATGCCATGCCTGCTTAGCATTTGGGACAAACAGGGCAGCAGCTTACAAAGGTAGCCCAGGAGTTTATCCAGAAGACCCGACACACCCATGGCATGATCCTCCATCACTAACAGAGCCAGCAACTTCAATATACCCTGTGCAAAAAAACACATCTTTCTGTCCATTGTGAGTCTGTTTCCTTCCTGGAGTCACTTGTATTGGAAGAGACCCCAGACTCCCTGACCTCTTGTTGATTCTGCAGTGGTGAGTCTCACCTCAGCCCACCACAGCCCTCCACGCTTGCCGCCTTCTGCATTCACCATCTCTTTTAGCTCTTACCCTAGATGCCTAAAGGCAGGGAGTCAATTGTATCCAGCATTTTGCATATAAATTTCTCCCATTGAGTAAAAAAAAAAAAAAAAAAAAACACCTCCACTCTGCCAGAAAAGAAGCTGCCTCAAATGCCAGGTTTTTCTTACTGGGAGTGGTTCTGTTATGGTACATTGCCAGAGAGATGCTGGAAGAAGTGAGTCTCTCATGACATTGGCAGAGCTGCCACAGGAGCCTCCACTAACTCTCTGTCATGATCAGTCTTCCTCAGCACAGATTGCAGCAGCCTATTTTATTTTTATTCATAAAATCCCTCCCTGGGCACCTCCAAGTTAGGATCAGCTCTGGGAGCAAAGCCAGAAGTTCAGGAGGTCACCATCAGTGCACAGAGATCTGAGGACACCATTTATTTGCTGCAGGTATTGGAAACACAGGGGACATGAGGGAGGCCATGGTGGACTGAATGCCTCTGGGATCCATCTGCAATTGAGTGGGAAGGACAGGAATCAATACCCTTGGAGACCTCTGCCCGTTGAGTGGGACCTACTAGTTGAGGAGCTGAAGAGGAAATATTCACACATCCCTAGCTGTGACCTGTGTCAAGAGCGTGGCATCAGACCCTCAGGTTTCTTATTAGCTGTTCTCCTACTTGCCCTGTGAATTTATACTCCAAGATATCCCTCTCTCTTCAAATACTAGCCCTCTTAATTAGAAAAAACATCTCCTTTTCTCCCAAATTTAGCCTCTACAATACAGCAGCTGTTTCCACCCTTACCTTTACTACCCAAAAGCCTACTGTTTTGATTTTTTTTCCTGAAGCATGTTGACAAAACTCTAGACTGAGGCATCCTAGCACATTAAGCAAAGCCCAGTTTTCCTTGCCAGCGCCATGTGTGTTAGTCCCACCTCACACAGAGCTGTAGGGTCTGTGCCAAGAGTTGACTCAACCTCTTTCCCTGGCGCTAACATTACTTTCATTGAGGGAGGCGATCCTGCGAATTAGGGCCCAAAGATAAACCTGATCATTGCTTTCTTCCAGGTACAGCAGTTGATTTTAACACACAGCTGGCGAGGTGTTAGGCGGGTCTTAAACTCAGGAGCATCTTGAGCAATTCCAACACTTACAAGTTTTGGAAAAACATAGGACTTCAGCAACTGGGCTTAGGAGCCAATCAAGCTGAGCTCTGTTCCTGCAGTCACATCACCAGACTTTGCTTCCCTGGATTTAGCACCAGGAACAAGTATATGAAGCAGTAGCAGGAGGGGGCTGACCCAGTAAGTATTGCTAGGAGCTAATCCAGTCTACTCAGAGTGATGAAGGCCCCCTCCTGTGTCCTGAGCTCCCAATCTCTGCACGGTTCTGCCTCACGGAAGGGCTGGGAGAGACCCCCAAATCCCACTGCTCCGCCCTCCTGCTTCCCTGCTGCCACGGGGCATACATCCAACACCCGTACACCCACCACACCAGGGCAGACAAGGTGGTGACAGCTGAAGGAGCTGGGTACAAACCAGACCAAGATAATGCAGGGAGGCTGAAATTGAAAAGACTACCAGGGCACCCAGGAGAAGGTGAGAAACACCACCTGCAATTGCTGAAAGCTTGGCAGGCTCCATACTCTGAAGGCATTTTGGCGTGAGACCTGTGTAATTTAAGGACTTCTCCCATGTATTCCAAGGATTTAATCAAATTATAACAGGCAAAAAACGCCTGCTCTGCAGTCACCATGTCTGCAGAATCCCTTCTTTCTTCTCCAGACAACTTCAGGGATCTCAAATAACTTGGGTTTCTCACGGGCACCACCTTTTCCTAGTTACAGTGGAATAACTATTGGCCACGACATTGAACAAGTCTCAGAATACCTTTGGTCACTGTCAAATTTTTAAGACGACCCCTTAGAATGCACTTTGACCTCTCACAAACTGAGCAGGTTTAAGGCAGGAGGCTAGCAGGATGTCCCCAGAAACATCAGTTTTTGCATGATGCAGGTATAAAAAGCAGCTGGAACATGGAAGCATGAGTGAATCCATGTCCAGAGGAGAAGTCAGGTCTCTCCATATTAGATGTCCAACTTGGAGTTTGCTTCACACCCAGGCTTTAAGTCTGGTAGTTTTCAGAGTGTGCCCTATCTAGATTATCTTCCCTAACCATGAACTCCAAAGCAGTGGGAGCTTCTTAGGTTGAAGGAAATCCAGCTTCCTCAGCAGTAAGCTGCATATAGCAGAGTTGCTGCCACCAGGTTGTGTTTAGTAGTATGCAGCAGGTAGCGGTACTGCTGTGCAAGGTGAGATGAGCTGGGAGCAAGGGGTGACCCCGCCACAGGCAGTGCCCTCACCCACCAAGGCACAGCCCCTCAGAGCCAAGTGCTGGCAACAGGGTCCATCAACAGCCCCTGACACAAAGAGGGGATGGACCAGGTTCAAGGTCCATCTCTGGGGTCCCATCAGAAGATAGGGCAGAAACAAGCCAAATATAATGAAGATTCAAGACCTACCCAAGAGGAGAGGTAAGACTGGAGACAAGCGCACCACAGCAGACCTCAGGCCAGGAGCAATTGTCCAGGTCTGGGTTTAAATGGAGTTCCTGAGCCTGTGGACTGCAGGGTGCATGGGCCATGGTCCCAGGTGAGCCTGCTTAGGGCAATTGAGACCTATTAGTGTACTCAGGGCCCTGGCATTACACCAAGGATATATGTAATGCCAGGGCCATGACCCATTTTTAGTAGCTTCTAAATCTAAGGAAATATACAGAGAACATTAAAAGGTCTATATTTCGTATAAAAACACACCTCACCTGGGCACTGATAAATTAGAAGACTGTCCTGCTTCTTCAAACTGTGTCATAGACACCCATCTCCCATCCTAGGACCCCTCCCCAGCTTGTCGCCTTCTTTCCTATGAAGGAGAGAAAGGCAAGGGAGGATGCTCCCCGGCCCCACTCAGCACTGGGCTGCTGGAGGAGGCCACCTGGACCTCCTGTCTGGGTTGCGCTGGCTGGGCAGAGCTCCCTCTGGGTCCTCAGGGATTGCAGGCAGCTGCCGGTGACTGCAAAGACAGCAGCAGCCTCCAGCGGCCAGCTGGCAAACAACACCAGCATGGCTGCGCAACCAGCGTCCCACGGTTGGCCTCATGTCCCACAGCAAACACCAGCGTGGTTTCATGTTCGATGTCCCACGGTGATCTCCAGTTTGGCCCCACACCCAGCATCCCATGGCAAACATCAATCTGGCCTCATGTCCAACATCCCACAGCAAACACCAGCATGGTCTCATGTTCGATGTCCCACGGTGATCTCCAGTGTGGCCTCACAGCCAACATACCTTGGCAAATATCGATGTGACCTCATGTCCAACATCCCATGGTGAACACCAGTGTGGCCTCACGTCAGACGTCCCACAGCAAATACCAACATGGCCTGACATCCAGTGTCCCACCACAAACACAAACATGGCTTTGCATCCTGCGTCCTCATGGGACATGTCACCATCACCCCCTCCATCAGCTCTAAGTCCACAGGGATTCGCAGTTGTCCCAAAGCCAGAAGGACACAAATGATCCCCTTTTTACCCAAAAGGCAGCTTTTTGACAGCAGCATCACACTTGCCCTGGCATGGGTGGGGAACAAGCCTTTCCCCTTTCTGTCCAGCAATGGTACAAATGCATGGGGCAGGCCCTTGCCCTTGTCACATGGACTTGTGCTCTTGTGACAATGTCATCCCAGCAGCAAGGGGGTGTGAAGGGGTGCATCTCCTTCCCTGCCCTCCACCCTGGTGCAGTTACACAATGGCACTGTCCTTGACCAAGTGTGGCTATACATATGGCTGCAGCATCCTGGGGGGGTCCTTGTTGGCTATTCCCCATTCTCCCCCAGAAGGATGGCCTTCAGTCCTCAGTGTCACCGTGCCACTGAGGCCCTAAGGGATCTTCATGACAGAGCTTTGCCTGCCCCGGGTCCTCAGGTTCTCTCTCTTCCCCAGCATCTCACCCCGTGCATTGCCTGGTTGTCTTCCCTGAGCTGCTGCACAAAGAACATCTTGTGGAGGAGGAGTCCACCCAGGTGCCTGGAGAAGCTGCAAAATAGGAGTGGGTGAGCTTGTTTTCTTGTTGTCTGCTTTTTCTTAGTCCTTTGAAATAATCACAAACATAGCAATTATTGCAAAGATAAAATAGCAAGGATTATGAAGTCCTCACAGGCAAAGCTCTCCATCAATTAGCTAAATCAATCCTTGCTTCAAAATATAATCCACAACAACAAGCCACAGCAAGAGACAATTAGAAAAAAAAAAAAAAAAGCACAATAAATAAATATTTTTGTGGAAGAAAAGGGTGGGAAGCAGAGAGGAGAGATTTTTATCAGAGAGCGGAATAATTTCGGGTGGTTGTGTGCAACATAGGAGCACCAGAAATATCTCAGGAAGGAGCACACTGAGACACACTGCTGAGGTTTCAAAATGTAGCTGAGGGGCTGGAGGGGTGTCATGAGTTTGGAGGTACACGCACACAAAAAAAATGCCTGGATCAAGATTTTTAAAAGTAGTGCATAAAATCGGGTTCCTCCATCCACATTTAAGGACATATAAGTAGAAAAGCTCTCTGGGACCATGAAGTTCATTCCCCCACAGCATGGACAATGCTGGCGTTTAATCCTCTTCATCATTTATGATTTCAGCATAAAACTTGCTCCTCTCCAGGAAGGGTTCGGTCTGGAGGGTTGCCATGCTCAGTGAGCTCTCCTGAAACTGGTTACTGACTTCTCTGTTCTCCCAGTTCAGCCCCATTTCTTCCAGTATCCATACCCCCTTGTAACCGAACTGGCTGCCAGCCGCTCCTGTGCCTCTGCCTGGGGAGCAAAGCAGGCAGCCTGCTTCTCAGCAGCCCCAAGCCTTCTGCAGCAACCCCCGATGAGGCTGAGTGCTTGACTGATTGATTAATTACTGGTTTAATTAAAGTTTTGCCTAGTGAGTCTAGCCAGCGATCAAACCCCAATGTCAGGGGGGAATGCCAACGCAAAGCCAACACGTGTCCTTCTGGGGCAGCCCAAAACCAACCTACATGGGAAGGACACGGGAGTGGTGGGCGCTGATGAGCACCATACAAAGCCCCAAGGCTTTGGAGAGATCACGGAATCACGGAATCACAGAATTTCAGAGTTGGAAGAGACCTCTAGAGATCATCTAGTCCAACTCCCCTGCTAAAGCAGGATTGCCTAGAGCACATTACTCAGGACTGCATCCAGACGGGTCTTGAAAGTCTCCAGAGAAGGGGACTCCATGACCTCCCTGGGCAGCCTGTTCCAGTGCTCTGTCACCCTCGCCGTATAGAAGTTTTTTCTCATATTTGATCGGAACTTCCTGTGTTCCAGCTTGTGCCCGTTACCCCTCGTCCTGTTACTGGGAACCACTAAAAAGAGTCTGTCTCCATCCTCCTTAAACCCACCCTTTAGATACTTGTAGACATTAATAAGGTCTCCCCTCAGCCTTCTCTTCTCCAGGCTAAAGAGTCCCAGCTCTCTCAGCCTTTCCTCATAAGGGAGATGCTCCAATCCCTCAATCATCTTTCTTGCCCTATGCTGGACTCTCTCCAGTAGTTTCCTGTCTCTCTTGATGTCCACCAAAAGCTGTAGACTCCCCTAACACTCAAGTTTGCCCCCGTAAAATGGAAGCAAACCAGTTTTGATGTTCCCTACAGCGTTAGCACTGGTCTGGTGCCTTGAATAAGGATAACTAGCCTATCTGTGACCATGCAGGTCTGCGTTTATGGCTCAGATGAGCCCCTCATTTCTCTTTGTTCACCATTTCTCTGTCCTCTGCCAAGGCACAAGGCAAGCGTGCTGTCTCCCCATGCCCACGTACAGCACCAAGCACGGAAACCTGCTGTGCTGGAAGAGCCGGGAGAGCCGTGGGCTCGGTAGGCAGAGCTAGCTGCGTCTCAAACCTCTTTCTCTCCTGGGCTTTGTCTTCCATCTGAAACTCAGGGCTCTTCTGCGGCGGCGGAGTGAAACCACAAGGAACAATCAAAAAGGTTAATAAAAAGTTAAAAACGTTCTTAAATGACAGCTCAGGCTTGAAATGTGAGTCTTCTGTTTGTTTTTCTTTGTAGCTCGACTTGAATATCCCTGCTAATTTTTTGAGTATTGCTGTAGTGTACAGAAGAATTGCTGATGACACATTTTCCTAACACGCGCATTACACAAAAGGAGATTATATTTTAGCCTCTTTTAGAGACTATAAAATCAGATTCATCCTAATGAAACAGCAAATAAAAAGGGTTTTCCCTTTTCTTTCTCAATCTCTTGGCATTTTTCCTCCTGTGGTTTTATTCTTCTCCTCCCCCCTCCTCTTTCTTACGTTATCTATGTTTCCTGCTCATTTCAACTTGATGACATGTTGCTGGGACAACTAAGTCTCGTAACCTTCTTAACTTTGCCATTGTTACTGCCTGGAGTGTATTTAGGAGGAGTGTTTTAATTTCTTTTCGAAGGCACAGCGCCTGCCCCATAGAAAGATATTAGAAATAGAAGGGGGGGGGAAGGCTTTTCTTCTATAAATGTATGATATTCAAATCATCTCTTTTTTTATTTCCTTTAAACCCTTCATTTGTATGCTGTAGGTCGCTACTTTAAAACCCAGCTCGCTGTTGCTGAAAGGATCACCCGTATAATGATGTCATCCATATTCAGCTGAAATCTCGGCTCCACTGGAGCCCGGCGCTTCCCTCCCCTCCCCCTGGAAGCCCAGCCGCTGGTGCCCGACCCGTCCACGCTTACCCTGAATTTGCCGGTGGGAATGAGCAGGCTCAGCTGGGGATCGGGGAGGAAGGAGGTCCTGCATCGGGCTCATGGAATGGCACCGCGATGCGCAGTTTATGTAGGAGCAAGCAGTAAAACTGGGTTTTTTGGAGACCTCTCTTTTGTGGGTTGTGCAGTGTGAGGTTGATGGTTGGACTCGATGATCGTAAAGGTCCCTTCCAACCTAGACAATCCTATGATTCTGTGATGCTCATGGAAGGTCCTTATAGAATTATATCAGAATCACAGAATGGTTTGGGTTGGAAGTGAACCTTAAAGATCATCCAGTGCCACCCCCTGCCCTGGGCAGGGACACCTCCCACCAGACCAGGTTGCTCCAAGCCCCGTCCAACCTGGTCTTGAGCACCTCCAAGGATGGGGCAACCACAGCTCCTCTGGGCAACCTGCGCCAGGGGCTCACCACCCTCACAGCCAAGAATTGCTTCCTCACAGCCCATCTAAATCTCCCCTCTCTCAGTGTAAAACCATTCCCCCTCGTCCCGTGGCTCCCCTCCCTGATCCAGAGTCCCTCCCCAGCTCTCCTGGAGCCCCTTTAGGGACTGGAAGGGGCTCTGAGGTCTCCCTGGAGCCTTCCGTGGTGTCACCCTTCAGAGGAGAAATGCTTGCTCTCTCTGTGATGGAAGCATTGGATCTCAGCTGGCTGTCCCAGCCCTAACAGCCCAGGGAGAGTGCCTGGTGTCACAGCACGGTGCAATATCTCAAACCGGCGGTTGAACACCGGCTGGATGCCTCCGCATCCACTCCAGTTTGACTATATTAAAAAATTAATTGTACACATGTTGTGCATGCGATCTCCCAGTCTCTTCAATGTCAGCTTGATGTCTTCCTGACACACTTATTGTACCTGGATCAATGCTCTTTTAACAACTAATTGATCTTTTATTAACATATAATAACTTACTTATTAAATCTAAATTAAAGACTTAATTGAGACACTTAATCTAGAGTGGCTCAGTATATCACCCTCATAAGCATAATGTATAATTTAATTAATTGACAGAGCTGATAATAGCATGTCATCTGTCACCATTTCTCCTGACCTGGGAGCTGGTTGCAGCCTGAGGATTTCGCCAGGGATGCAAACACGGGGGTCTCTCAGGAGCGGTACCGTGGGATTTGCCTCGTGCCGCTCAACGCGCCAGCCACAAGCTCATCCCTCACCCCTACCCAAAACGCCCGCAAATAAACTGTCCACTGCCTAGGATCATAAATCAATCTTAAAACTTTATCTGCTTCGCGGGAGGAGACTGAACGTGCGCCAGGTGCTGATGGCGAAGGACCAGCTCAGCCCAGTGCTGCCCCAGGGCTGCCGGTGGAGGACAGCCTGGACATCTGGATCATGGATGGCTGCCTCTCCCTTACCTCCAAGCAGGAATTTCAGCTCCTCTCCTGCCTGACCGCTGCCCCAAAAGCGGGGTGCAGGCAGCACTCCCCAAGTGGGGAGGTGGTGGGTGGCCCCACCTCCCTGGGGACACATGGGGCCACCCAGGCAGGGCTTTGTTTCCCCGCGGGTGGCTATTCCTTCTGCTCCGGCTCAAATTTGGGGGGCCACACACAATTTTTTTCCCAGCCAGGCACTTAACGTTGCCCACCTCCCCCACCGTCTCCCAGCAATAAAGAATTTCATTTTAAAAACTGAAAGATTTAATTTAAAAATACAAAATGGCAAAGGGAGGGTTTTTAAATAAAAAAGTAAAGGTAAAGAGATGATGGTTGGAACAAAATGTTCTAGAAGAAAGCTGTTCCCTTGGGGTTTCTTTTCTTTAAGCTTTGCATATTACAATTTGAAATTTTTGTAAAGAGATCCCCATTTTATATTCACACTGGTAGCCTGAATTTAAATATCTCTCTCACCTGAGATTAATACAGGCTTCACCCTGAATTACTTCCCAGCTCTGAAGTACAGCTCTGGAGAGCTCAACTCTCCACAAATTCACTTCTCTTTTAGAGGCATAAAAGCTTATGAAATATATGAAATATTAAAATAGCGTGTGTGCCGGGGCAGAGAGGGGGGAAGGGAAGGCTGGGTCAGTGGCGGGGGGGGGGGGGGGTCCTTTGATATGAAAACACACTTTTCCTCAAATGAAACCACGGATCTGTTAACACAGGACAAGAGACCCATTAAACTCTAAAGGCGAAGGTTTCACCCCAAAAGAGGACACTCTTTTTTTTTTTTTTTTAAATTGTTAAGCCCTGCAAGGGGAGCGGAATGCAATTTATGTTGTGTGCAACAGAAATCGTTATTTCCGTCAGCAATAGAAAATATCAAGTTTCTCCGGAGCAAAACAAAGTATTCCCTGCAAATGAGATTATAAACAAAATTGTAAACACTGGCTCCTTATTATGCTAACTCAATATTAACCAAATCCACCTGACGGGGGAAAAGTACTTTGTTTTACCTGCTGAGGACCCATTAGCTAATTGCCGTAGAAATCTGGCATTTCATATAATAATTTAACCCTTGCGGACCTGTCAGGCTGGTGGAAGAAGGCAGTGGGGTTTTTTTTTGACTGGAGGATTTTGGCGCTGTGAAAACCAGCCCCTGTGTTTGCTTCCATTTGCTGAGCCTGCAAAGAAATCAACCCCATCAAATTTTAATTCTGTGCTTTAGCAGGTGACACTCGAAGACCTGCTGGTCCTTGGTAGCCCCTCACACCGTCCCCGGCTGCTCCCACAGCCCCTCCTCCTCTTGTCCTCATCTCTCTTTTCCCTTCCCTGGTGTTTTCATGTGTCCTTTCCTCCCTGCTGCCACCACCAGCTTGCCCAGCCCACAGCAGGAGCTCCTGTCCCCGGCCAGTGGGGAGGAGAGGAGCTCTCAGCCAAGACAGGTGGAATATATCAAGGTGGGACCTCCTGGGAGACCCAACATCCCTCAAATAAGTAACCGGGAGCTAGCAGTGCCATACAACCCTGTTTGCTCATGAGCCATGAGCAGAAGATGCTGAGATGGGCATTGCTGGGATGGCAGAGACAGCCCAGAAGAGGGCAAAGGGCGACTTTATGCCATAGCTCTGCTTGCAAGAAGAGGCTGCGGTGGGCACTGCCCACATGTGTCGCACCCTGCCATGCTCCACAGCCCATCGGATGGTTTGGAGCTGTGCTTGTCACCACCACAGTGACCTCCCAGGCTTGTGAACCGCTGGCAGAGAAAACCTTCCTTCAAATGTATGGGTCCCCTAGGAACCTTCCTCAAGGGGCCATCAGCATATAAAAAAACCCACCACTTTCCTCCTCCTCGGCCTCTGTAGTCTCCAGGGCTTCCAGGACACCCAGCACCATTATAGCCCCAAAAGACACCCCAGTTGACAAACCCAGAAGGGATGTGGTGGCGCATGCAGCGCACAGCAGGCAAGATGCTGCACATCTGCAATGGCCAGTGAGCCCAGGAAAGGGGTGGCCCATCTCCAGTTTGGGACGTGCCAGCAGGGTCCTGCTCCTGGACGTCCCCGAGGCAAGTGCCGCAGATGCTCAAGTCAACTGGGACAGGCACATCCAGGGATATTTTGTCATCTCAATGCCAGGCCAGGCGATGGTGCTTCCTGTTGGCGGCAGCATTTTCCATGCAGACCATCCACGTACAGCATCCGCGTGTGGATGCTGTTTTCTTGGAAGGGAACTCACTGCTGTGACAGAGGGGCTTCTGTGCAGCTGCTCCATTCTGCCAGCTGCAATAAATTTCTTTGCTAGCACTGCTCGTCTGAATCAAATATAGTTTATTTCATTTTAAGAAGTCTTTTTTTTTTTTTTTCCCAGGAAAATGAATGTTAGAGCCAGATAAGAAACTATAGTCTGCTTTCAAGAAGGTTACAAGAAAACTGCATCTTGCATTACTAATCCTTTATCTTTCATGTTAACAAAAAGATTACTGACATATTTTTGAATGAAAGAAAATAAAATAGCAAATGCATCTAAAGAACTGTGTAACTTTCATGCAACACACAAATCGGTTGTTAAACGTGGAGAAAAAAAAGGAGGGGAATGAAGGCAAAATTCATAATACATTTCCCTTTGTAAAGTGAGCAAACCAACTTTTTGTAATAAGAGAAACTAGGAGAGGACGAGAAGATGCTCCTTTCATAAACGGAGAAGGATGTTATTTTTACTGGGGGCTGGATTCAGACAGCAGAGGAGGAACTTTCCCTTGCCCAGGTTTTCCAGGGAGGGGATCAGGCAGTTCCAGCCCCCATCCTGCCCTCCTGGGGACCGGTGACCTGCGTCCCCCAGCCCCTTCCACCAGCCTAGGTGAACATGTCCCACCACATGGGCCATCCCCAGGACAGCCAGTTGTCACGGGGGACCTGGATGGTGCCTCCCTCTGCGGAGCATAGCTCTGTCCCCCCACGCCAAATCTGCCCAGGATGAGCTTTTCTGGTGCTTCTCTCCCCAAACCTCCCTGGAAATCCCAGTCCTGATCCTCAGCCCTGCCTTTCCAGGAGAAAACATCCCCCTGCCTTGGCACACAGTGGTTCATTAGGAAACCCATAATTGAATTCCCTGACCATTCAGTTCTAAAACCCCTTTGATCGAGAATTAGTTAATTACATTGGGCCCAGTATATTCCTTGTTACAAATTTTGCCCATGTCCCGCAGATATGCGATTGCAGGCTCCGCTCGCATTGTGTCCTTTGAAATGCATTTACGAGCCTTTGAAGCTCTCCCCCCTTAATGATGCATTGTTCGTTAATAAGTTGCCTGTAACATTTCCCCATTAGGAAATAGCTGTCTGCGACTCACTTTGGCTTGAATGAGTAATAATAATCCAAATGTAATTGATAATGCGGGAGAATAAATGGGGATAGGCGCTACCTGGAGAATTGGCTGGAGCGGGGCAGAGGGGGAGAGCCGGGTCCCTGCCGGCATCCTCACCGCCGACCTTCACCGCTCTCGCCCTGCCAAGAAATCCATTTGACTTTGAGACTTTTTGAATCAAAACTCCCAGTGGCAGATAAGAGCCGGGGGAGATCACAGGTAAGGGAGCCTCGGCACGGGCAGCCGGCTCTGCCTCCAGCCTGGGGGGGAGCGGGAGGAGCCCGCCGGGATCCTCGTGAAGGTGAGAGGAGATAAGGAACATCTGGAAGGCTGGCAGGGAGAGGAGGCAGATGGGGAGATAACGTCGAGATGGGGAGATTGCATCTCACTCGTCTCAGGAAGGGGGGGGGAGCAAAGGTGGTGGAGCCCCTTCGTTCTTCTCCTTTAGTGCTGGAGTCCGGTTGCGCCCTCTCCGAGCAGCAGCATCTCGACAAAAGGCCTATCCCAGCCGCCCCCAAAAATATCCTTTTCCCCAAGGTTTTGGTGCCGGCCCCGCACCACAGCAGCCACACCAGGGTGTGGGTCTTTGCCCAAATAACCTCCCCAGCTGCTTGCTGGGGTGGCCGGCCATCCTGGGCATCCCGCATCCAGGCAGGGTGCTACTCCCCAGCACCCACAGCTCCCCAGCACATGGATTTTCCCCTCCCTTTACAAATAATTGAGTTTTTCACCCCAAAAAAAGATCAGGTCTCAGCTCTGCATCCAGGTGGGAATACTGCCAGGAAAGACTTTCCTGGCGGAAGGGTGCCTCGTCCTCGTGCCTTGTGCAGGTGCCTTGTCCTGGCTGGGAAGGCATCTGCAGGATCACAACCCTGCCATGGAAAGCTTTCCTGTATCCCTTCCTGTGTCCCTTCTTCATCCCTGTATAATTCCAAACAGCTTGGGACCCTCAAAAAAAAAAGCTGAAAACCATATATAAGAATCCTGGCAAGCGGGATGTCAATACCTGTCAAGCCAGGCAGGAGTGTGCGGGAATGCGGCAGGACAGAGGCTCTTGCCCGAGCTGGTCCAGCCATGGGGAGGTGGAAGGGATGCTCTCCCTCTTCCCTGCTGTTTCCCCCCAAAGCCCGTGGTGATTCCCCCTTTGCAGGGCAGAAGGGAGCCTTTGGGCAGCAGCAGCCCCAGCCCAGCACATCCCTCTGGCCAGGGAGGAGGTCAGCAGCCGACGTGTCCAGGCACATCATGTCCAGGTAGAATTTGATTTCCAAGAGACCAGAGCATCCAGAAAGAGACCCAGAAACTGAGCTCGGCTCAGTCACACAAATTGACTGGGTGGAATATAATCGGCACTGGGAACTCTTGGAGACTTTCCTTCCAGCACCCTTCGCTGGAGGTGTTCAGCCATGCCCAGCACGGCAGCACTTTTCACTTAAAAACTGACCTAAAATCAAGAAAGTTTGAACAAAAGGGTTAAATATCCCCCCTTCCTTCTCCATCCAAACCCAAAGCAATTAATTTGGGACTTATGAAAGTCCTGTTTTGCTTCAACCCCTACCTAAATACCCTTGTTGCTCTGGTTTGCTTTGACCTCCTTCTCAAGCCCCCCTCAAACACCTCAAACACGGCATCGCTCCCGGTCGCACATCGCTCTGGCTGGGAAACTGCTCCTCCAGCACATCGCTCACAAGGTCTCGTCTCTTCCATTTGCTTCTATTGCCCTCTGCTGGGGACTGTCAAAGGGACAGCTGGTCCCCCGGGCAGTGCCTTCTCCTCTCCGTCTCCCTCTGCGATTTCAGGGCAGCCGCAGTGTCCCAGGTCAGAGTGCCAACGTCCCCCCGCAGCAGCGATCCCCCGTCACCCCTTGTGTGTCCCAGAGAAGCAGCTCTTGCCCATGACACCACACACCTACTCGTGGGCATGGCCGACCCAGCATGTGGCCACCACATCTGGCTAAGAGGACACGTGTGACCACGAGCAGACAGAGGAGGGGTCTCCAGGGTGTATGTGTGGGTATCTCATGCAAGATACGAAGCAGCTCGGCTCTGGTATTGCATCTACTTGTGCACAGCTCGAAAGCTCTGTGAGCCTGGAGCTGGGACTGACTTTATCCACAAGCTCAAACCAGGATGGACAGAGCCAGTCTTGACCATCTCCTCCTGAAAACTCTTTGCTCCAAGTAACCTTTGCATTTCAGCCCATGTCAACAGGGGATGCACAGGGTGGTTCACACATAAAACAGAAGAAAAGAGGATGTCTGGAAGGGCTGCACTGACAAATCCAAAGCATGTGCCGTAATCCCCAGTGAGAACCTTCAGAGACTGCCTGGGTATGGTCCAAGGAAGCTGTTGAACCTACAGGGTCTTTGGTTTCAGTGAGAAGGGCTCCAAGGGAACCAAATCACAGAATCACAGAATGGTTGGGGCTGGAAGGCACCTTCGGAGGCCCTCTAGTCCAACCCCCTGCCAAAGCAGGGTCACCCAGAGCAGGTGGCACAGGAACATGTCCAGGTGGGTTTGGAATATCTCCAGAGAAGGACACTCCACCACCTCTCTGGGCAGCCTGTGCCAGGGCTCTGTCGCCCTCAAAGGAAAGAAGTTCCTCCTCATGTTGAGATGGAACTTCCTATGCTCAAGTTTGTGCCCGTTACCTCTTGTCCTGTTGCTGGGCACCACTGGAAAGAGCCTGGCCCCATCCTCCCAGCACCCACCCTTTAAGTATTTATAAGCGTTGATAAGATCCCCCCTCAGTCATCTTTTTTCCAAACTGAAAAGACCCAAATCCTTCAGCCTTTCTTCATAAGAGAGATGTTCCTGTCCCTTCATCTTGGTAGCCCTTTGCTGCACCCTCTCCAGCAGTTCCCTGTCCTTCTTGAACTGGGGAGCCCAGAATTGGACACAGTGCTCCAGATGCGGCCCCACCAGGGCAGATAGAGGGGGATGTGTTGCACTGAACGTGTTGCAAATGGCAATGAAGTGTTGCACTGACGTGACGTTAACGACCTTTGGTGGGGGGGGGAAAGGGGCCTGCATCAAGGTGGCTGATGCCTCAAAACCCAAGAGCATTGACAACGCCAAGAGGAGACCCACAAAACCCTGAGGACCGCTGTGGGCAGCACGAAAGCTCAGGCCATGCCCACAGCAAGCAGCAAGGAGGATTTTCTGCTGCAAGCTGGGAGCATGGCCACCGGAAAGCCCCAAAGCGGAGGGCAAACACAGGAGCACGGGCCAATTGTCACAGCCGCCACGGTGACAGCTCCGGCCAAGCCCTTGCTGCGGCTGCCGTGCCAAGCACTCACCATCAGGGCCTGGGAGCAATTTGGAGGGGGGGGGGGGGCGCAAAGCTGAGCGCCAGTGTCCCACCAGGGCCGCGCAGCAATCTCTGCCAGCCCAGGCAGAAACCCGAAGATATGATGCTCCAGCGCAGAGATAACCGTGCCCCACGCTGGGCCGCCACCAGCCAGCTCAGAAAAGGAACAAACTGGCAGCATTCAGAGGAATATTCTTCATTTCTAAGCGTATCATTTCTGTCCTCTGGCAAAAAACACCCCCCCAGCCCTCCCCGCCGCCCGGCTTTGTAGCAGCTTTTGCATTTCATCAGGTTGAATCCAAGGTGGAAAAGGGGAGGGAAGAAACTGGGGACCAGTTTCCTTGGAGAACTGGGGGGATTTCGGCAGGGTGAGGCTCTCCTGTGCTGCGTGGGGAGCAGTGCGGGTCTGCATCTGGAGCCGGAGGGAAGGCATGGGGCAGCAAGGATGGAGAAAGGGAAGCCACCATCCCACCAGCCCTCTCAGAGGGTGTCCTGGGGTCCCCTGGGGATGGCCAGCTTCACAGGGGATGGCCTTTCCTCCTTCAAAGCGGTGCCATCTCTCACTGTTCCCCAGCCCCACCTGGACCTGCTTCTCCCGAGCAGCTGGAAAAGCAGTTTGGAGGATGGCGGCACAGGGAGGAAACGATGGGAAAACCAGCAGCGGGTCTTTGGGCACCACGGGGAGAGAAATTAAGGTGGCTTCAGGATTCCAAAGCCAGTCTGTGCCCCTCAGTCCCAGGGCGAGGAGAGGACACAGGCGCCCACCCAGTGGTCTCTGCTTCCATAAGTCCTTGCACACCCGCCAGATTACAGATGATGGAGGAAAGGAACACCTTATACCAATTAATTCCCAAAGTGTAATTAACATTTGGGCCAGCTCCATGTGATCCCCAGCTGCTAATGAAGCATGGCACTGCTTTAATTCCTGCTACGCTGCACCATCTTCTTATTAAATCCAGGAGTAGGTTCCATCACATTTCCCTTAAAGGGAAAAAAAGGAAAGAGAGAGAAATGCAGCAGGATTTGTCTCAATGAAATATGATAGATTAGAGTTTGCTGGATAAAGAAAGTAGGAGCAGGGGGGGAGGGCACGAAATGTGAAATTTCGTAGGTGTGTGTGTGCAAGCACCAGTATATTCTCTCTCGCAATGACCTCCTTACGCCCCATCCATCAGCCCGGGGTTGGCTTATTCTAACTAGCAGAGTCTTTTCTCGTGTCTAACAGGCCCATCAGACACAATCTGCATGCCAATTACCAGAGCAGACCCCCTGATACTGAAAAATGGAAATTAGCTGTCAAGCGGAAAACGGCGGCGGTGGCGGGGCTGGGTTTGGATTGCCTGCGCTCATATCCATACGCGCCCTGCTCCGCCAGCAGCCCCGGCGAGGGAGCCCCTGATGGAAAAAGTAATCTCGAATAATAACAAAATAAAAAAGAATAAAAAAATAAAATGAAAAAAACCACCCAACTAGCATATTTTATTGTTACGCGTGGCAGTTGCCAACATTCAGGGGCACAATGCAAAATCCAGTCAGAGGAGCAGGGGGGGTGGAAAAGAGTTGGGTTAATTGCGTTTTCCTGGGTGGATCAGGTGGTGGAAGGGAAGGATGAGGGGAGGAAAGGTAACCAGAACCAGGGCTGGTCCCTCGCACACTCCAAGGTAGATGCACCCCAAATCTACCCACTGCGGCTCTGGCAGCCGTTGCTGGGTGGGACAAATCCCACTGTGGGGTATGGGGGACGGACAAGCGCATTGCCCAGGCAGACATCACCCAAAATTAGGGTGGGAGATGCTTGGAAACACACTGGCCAGAGTACACCTACCTGCAGGAGGTTTTTCCTTCCAAAACGGGGATGGCAACAAGCTCCCTGCAAAAACTGGGGGCTAGGCCATGCTGGAGCTGGTGCCTTCCATGGGCAGGAGCCGGCAGCCCTTGGAGAGCTTTGATGGGAGCGGGGGGAAAATGGGAGCTGGGAGGGTTTGTTGGTCCTGGAGAAATATTTTGGGGGACAAAAATGCACCAAGACCCAACCGTAATACCAAAATGTCTGCATCCTGCTGACCCATAATGGAGGAGAAAGGACCGAAGTTGTCCTAGAAGATGCCTCACCCTTTGCAGCAAAGGGCTGAAACAGGGCAGGGGGCTAAGGTTGTGGGGGTGAACTGAAGGGTCACGGGAGGAGGAGGAGGAGGAGGAGGAAGATGACTCTCTTCAGTCCACCTTTGCGCCAGGGGAAGCCCGTGGGGTGGGAGTTGCCCCTCTCAGTAGCCGCTTCCCACTCCCCTCCGGCAGCTGCGTTCCCGGGAGGTCGCGGCGCCGCGGCTTGACAAGCATCACTTAACCTGCCTCCCTGCTCCGTAATAACCTCATACATCAACCAGGAAGAGACCGCAGAGCATGGCTAGAAGGGCTCTGCTTCTACAGCCAGCATCATTATCCCAAGGCCCCTTGGCTCGATATGCAAATGGACTGGGGGTCCCCGGGGTGCCCGGGAGCAGAGTGGCCTGCGCAGCCGACATCAGTTATTCCTGAGCGCAGGCGTGCGGCCACGGCGTGGGTCCAGCCTGACATCTAGCGGCACTGGGCAAAATGGGGTGCTCCAGCTGGCAGCAAACTGGGCTGACTGGGAGCCCCAGGGTCCCCACTGCTCCCTGCACCTCTTCCTGCCCTTCAAGACCCTTCAGCAGCAACCTCCCATCCCAGGGTGGTTTTCAGAGGCACTCACCGCCTCTGTCCACGTCCAGCCTCTTCTTCCTCTTCCAGCTGCCCAGCTGGCCATGGCGCTTAGCCCCATTTTAAGCAGCTGGACCCCTTGTCTCACACCTACAAGGGCCATCCTGTACCTGACACACTGGTCCCCAGCGTCCTCCATGGATTTGGCGGCCATCTCCCTCCTGCCTGCTCTGGCATCCCTGACTCTCATCTCCACTTTCTCCCCGGTCCATTACCCCATGCATCACGAGAGGGACATGCTCCTCCAGCAACAGGACGCCTGCTGCCTACCCAGGCTCCCCGGGGGTGTCTCGATGCACGTGGCATGGATGCAGACCTCATCCCTTCTACCCAGCCACCAGCAGCCCCTCCTCCACAGCAGCGATGCAGCAAGCAGGGACTCCCCAGGGTCACAACTCACGACGGACTGAGCCACCCACAGCCAGCACCAAGAACTGGAGTCCCGGGGGTGGGTGGTCCCACTGCCCCACTGGCCAAGCACAAGCTCCAGCTTGGGGATGGCTTTTTCCCAGAGAGGAGCAGTGGGATGGAAGGGAGGGGATGGGGCCAGCCGGGAGGAGGAGACCACAGATATGGAGGCAAATGGGGCTGGAGGAGGAGCTTGGAGGAGGCTCAGCTCCACACCAGCTCTGCCAGGGCAGGATAACTCGCATACAGACCCCAGGAATAAGCAAGGACAGGCTGAGCTGAGCGACTCGGTTGCTTTATTGAGGGCCTCCGGCACCCCAGTCACTGGGCTGCCTCACTGGGAGATGCTGCGGAAGGACTGGACGGTGGGGCTGGCCGCTCCCCACTCCACGGGTTTGCGGTACTCCCCCTTGGGCAGCAGGTACTGCCTGCCCCGGTAGTTGGGATGCTCGTAGAAAACCCAGGTGCCCTCCAGCACTCTGCAGGCATGGACCTCGCGCATGTGCCACTCATCCATCACGGAAGGGCAGTCTTCGGTGGCTTCGAACATCTGCCCACCAAAATCTCCCTTCTCAAATAGCTGGATGTGGCCCCGGCCTCCACTTGGCTAGAAAAAAAAACGGGAGAGAAAATGGGAGAGGGCTGGAAGGAGACACCAACACGACCCTGGCTCTGATGGTCACCAGCAGGTGGGAGCAGCACTGAGGCACGGTCAGACTCTGATCAGGTACAAACCACCCTCCCAGCATGGGGCTGAATGGTTCAACATCAGCCCCCAAAAGCACCGCTGGGGTAGCTCTTGACCAAACATCATGTGCAAAAGCACCGAGCTGGAGCAGAGAGCGCTTTCAGCCCAATCCCCCACCGCAGCCCCAGTTTTGCAGGGAGGGATGAGGTCCATTCAGCCAGTGCTAGGCACTCTCTCCCAGGCAGCCTGCCCGTCCCGCTGCCGCCTTGAACCCTTCAGCCACCCCACGCAAGCATCAGGAGGAGAGACGGACCCCCCTCCACTCCCCGCTCCTCTGGGCAACGAGGAGTTTAATGAGCTGGTGACCCCAGCTGAGTTGTATTACAGGCAAACACAGCGCGGGTATTTTCCACTGCGATTTGAAGCGCCGCGTTGCCTGAAGGCACTTGTGGCGGTTTTAATCTGCAGCTGCCTGGACACCGTCCTCCATTGCCTCCCCAAGCCCAGTCTCGTTGCCAGCCCCAGATGGGTCTCTCGGATCCATGCGCTGCCACTGCTGCTTCTCCGGGGCACTCTGACCCAATGCCTGCATCGCAGGTCCCTGTGCGACCCCCCCCGAGCACAGGAGGGGAAGCCAGGCACCAGGTGGATGTGCAGGATAAAGCCTCCGCATTTCACCCTCATGGAGGAAGCTGTGTTGCTGCTGTATCTCCCACGTGTTTTGGCTCCATCCCTTATGCCAGATCAGTGCCCTGAACCGGCTGGAAACTCTCCCTGCCCTATAGAAAGATCTAGCTCAAACCCACAACAGCCTCAAAGGGGCATTAGACCTCCAGACATATAAGCAAAACCCCTTCTGGGTTGTGAGACCTGCTCCACACAGTGGGAGACCATGGTTGTGCTACTGGAGTCAGCGATGCACAGATCCCCACCAAAGGGCAAAGACGCAGCAGCAGCATTTAGTGTCTCAACCCCAACCCACACTCCACGCACGCGCCCAACCCTGCCAGTTTTAAAGGGTGCTGCTCCCCATAAGCTTCCCAAAGGGATCATTCCCTGTATTCCTTTCACCCATCCAGCACTTCCACAGGGTGTAAACGCTGCTCCCCATCAACCTACATTTATCCCATCTCCAGCTGGTGGAAGGACAAGTGCTGCAGAGGCTGGAGAAGCATCTCCCCACCATCAGTTAGGAGGGGATGAGCACAGTTCCCGTGCTCCAGCAGGGAGACACGTTGCCCTGTGCTCTCCTAACACCAGGAGACACCGGGCTGCTCCAAGCATGCCCAAGGAGGGCTTCAGGCATCCCCTTCCCACTGCTGGTCACTCCAGGTCTGCTCCTGAGGCTGTTCTCCCCATGCCCAGAGGGGCTTGGTGACACCGAGATTCGTTTCCTACTATCAGAAGGGAGCCCTAGCTTGCTAAAGAGGCTCTAGGTGCTCCTGCAAAACCTACATCCCGCTGTTACAAGCCTTGTGGCCACTGTCAGATTTGGATCAGTTGGCAGCATGTGATGGGGGAAGGCAAGAGACAAACCTCGGAGCAATGTGCCCAGACACTGAAGTCCTTGGAGGAACAGGCAGATATGGAAACTCACCTACAAAGCACTCAAAGGGATCTGCTTTTTCCCATTGCAGTCAAGGGTGGAAGAGATTTACTTTCTCCACTCACCAAACACCTTGCCATTCCTAGAGCACGACTGCAGGAGCAAACCCCCTTTAGCCATCCTCTCCAAGGGAGCTCCCATGGGTCCCCTGGAAGATGGGAGCCACCCACAAGCATGCTGAAACCCTTTAATGATAGGTATCTAAATTAAAGTGTCCCTTGGGAAGAGGTCGCACTTACTATCTGGACAGCTTTGCAGGAGCCGAGGCGGTCGTTGAGGCCCATCCAGTGGTGGTAGTCAGGATACTCGCCATGCGTCAGAACATACATGTTCCCGGAAAAGTTGGGCCTCTCATAGGCCACCCAGGTGCCTCCATCCACACGAATGGAGTTGCAGCGGCTCAGGTAGGTGTGAAAATCAGGGCAGTCGCTGTTGCACTCATAGCAACGGCCCAGGAAATCCTTGTCTTCATAGAAGGTGACCTGAAACACAAGCAGAGGAAGGAAAGCAGGGAGGTTCCTTGTCCCCCAACACAGCGTGAAATACCTGAAAAAAGAGCCCTCAAGATGTCAGAGTCATCAAGTCCAGTCACTGAGCAAGATCAACTGCATCCTAACTAACCCTGGCAGCCAATTCACCAGTCTGGCCCCAACGCCTCCCGCCTCCAGCTGCCACCCATGTCTTGCCTTTCCCAGCACCTAGTTCTGTCCCAATCCAACCCAAAGTTCCTGTGGTGAAGTCCCTGTCCTCTTTGCAGCAAAACACTATTAATGCGTTTCCCTCCCACCTTCTCTAGATCAGTAGTTACTCAATTATAGCCAAGGGAGCCATAAGTAGTCAACGGACTGTTCTAAGCAGCACTTCATTTATACCTGGTTACGGTGCGTTTGCAGTTAGACCTTTATTGATAAGGGGGTGGTGAGGTCTCTCATCTCCTGGGTCATGTCTTCTAGCCCTGCAATCGTTCTCCTTGCCCCCACTCTATCAGGTCCACAGTTGACTTTCTCAAAACTCAATGTCAAAAGCTGGACAACACACGAGCTTTATCGGTGCCAAGAAAAACTAAAGGAGAGCTCCACGTACGTGGCAGATAGCACAGTTCTTCGGACATCTGAGGACTGCATTTGCAGTCGACTTCTTCTGCTTTGGTTGCTGCAAGTTTGTGATACAGCTGACAAATTTCCGATCC
Organism: Fratercula arctica; assembly: GCA_947846985.1. NCBI lineage: Eukaryota > Metazoa > Chordata > Aves > Charadriiformes > Alcidae > Fratercula > Fratercula arctica. The sequence continues at coordinate 24,508,381 of CANTUZ010000006.1, forward strand.
ATCACCACACTTCTTTCCCAAGAGCTGCTCTACAGCCAGGCAGCTGACTGCGAAGCACTTTGCTCGGGGATGCTTTTTCTCCTACTTGATCACAACCCGTTTCGAAATGATCTCGAGAGCTGGTGAGCAAATCCCATTCCTCTCGCACGAGGTATCACCGACCCAGCCAGGCCCGGAGAGGCGACGCGTGCTTTCTTCAAAAAGCCCTTCGTGGAAATATTGCCAAGCCCTACACCCAGACCAGTCCTTCATACAGACCCATTTTTAGATCCTTCCAGATGACAATTACTCATCAAGAGCTGCTCTTTGCAACAAGGGTTCCCGAACCATCACGCCTACTTTGACTGTATCCCTTGCTTGCTTACAGTACTAGGAAGTCAGACCATGCCAAAAATTACATTAGTTTGACATGAATTGGCCTCAGCAGATCCCTTTCAGCTCATCTTCCACCTTAACAGGAGTTTGATGACTTATTGCAGTGTCTTTTAGAGCCTTGCATTGAATCAACTGACGTGCAAGTTGGTTGATCCAATGTAGTGCATACTCAGGACGTTTCACCTTTTCCAGCCTTCCAGTACGGCATCACGCTACCGGGTTATTTGGTAGCATCTGAGATTGCCTCAGCCAATTCCCCCACGTGCTCTGTAAAGAATTTTTCTGGCCACAATGATTTAAACATCTAACATCTCTGTAAACTGTTTTCCCCCATAGTTTTTCCACAGCTTGAGTATTAAGATACACTACCACCTTTTGCTCCTAAGCTGGCTGTACTTCACCTGCAGTGCTTTGGCTACTGGGATTGATCTAACATCACTGCTGTTAAAAATACTGTTCACTGGGACTGTTTCAACCCAGGAGATAGATTCAAATCTAGGACAACCCACCTACTTTTTTTTTTAAGTTGGCCACAGTTTTCCTAGAGCTGGTTGGTCAGTGTGTCCCACCAGCCTGACCAGGCATATGGGGTATCGGACTAATCGTGCCAGAGGATTTATGTTCTTGGTCTTGCGGACTGTTAATAGACCTTTATTAGGATAATGTTATTTCCCTCACATTTTCCTCTTACTTTCAAGGGACTGATCTCCCATTGCAAAGCAGTTGGCACACACAAAGCAACCAGGCCCCACCTCTCTCCCTCCTGAGCAAGCTCTTCCTATCTTCAGCGCAATGGAGAGTTGGGAGATCACCACCATCTTTCCAGCAAGCAAATAAAAGTTGTAGAAGCACTAAAATGTCCCCTTCCTGTTCTCCCACACTGCTACTATTGGGCATTTAACCATGCTGGTCCACCCTTGCCAGCCACAACCCTGCTGTTGTTTTACAGATCCTGCTTCTGGATCTTTGTCCCTAGAGGTATCACCTGAAAAACCTGCCAGCATGAGCCCAGAGGCAATGCTGAAAGTCGTGCCCACTGAGGTTTGGCAATCACTCACCACCAGTAGTCCTCTTCTTGAAGCCAGTGGTCGAGGAAGCCACAGCACCCGAGTAATACCTTCCCCAGGGTGGTACACAGGGATGCATCTCTTCGCAGCTCCGCTCTTACCCTTCACTTGGACAGCTGATGAGCTCTCCCCTCCTTCAACCTCACTCCCAGAGCTCTGCAGCCCCTTTGGCTCTGCAGTCCCACTCCTGTCCACACAGTGAGCATCCAGCACACTCGATGAGAAGCTCTGCCCAACGTCTGTAAGACCACAGGCCTGGTCTCCGTGCAGGAGCACCTAGCCCGGGCTGAGGGATGCCTCCTCCTGCCTCACCAAGGGCGGCTGGCAGTGGGAAAGGAATGGGTCTCCCTCACCTCTGGTCCTGGCTCCGCACAAGCTGCCTGGATTTCACGGCTGGCATCCAGCAGAACCAGCTCCTCTTGCGATGCCCTATCACAGCACCTGTGCGTGACGTTGGGTAAGCTGGCCTTTAATTTTGTAACAGAAAAGAAAAAGCTCATTTGATGTTCCTTCCCCAGCCAGCATAACACAGCTGAACTTCAATTTGGCAAAGCCACCTGGTGTTCCTGGGAGGGTGTTTTCCCCTGTAGTTATAAAGCCACAAAGCCAAAGAAATCCGAGAGCACATTAAGGGTACGACCATTCCCACAGAACAGTGACCAAAAGTGTTCGCTGCTTTATTCTGAGACTGTTTATAGGAAGACTTAAGGAGAGGGCTCCTGCCCACCCATTCTCCACCACAGCTCTTTGCAGACACCCTCAAGTCATTTCAGACCTTCACACTCAGCACTTCTCAGCTTTCCTCTAATGATTCAGGCACAAACAGACCAGACTGATGCTTTTCACCCGCATCATAATGACAGGTGAATTACAGATTTCAGTTCCAGATTCATCAGTTTGTTTCAGTCGCATCTTACTCTGATGCAAATTGCCTTCCTTCAGTAGAGCCATCCAGTTGCTCTGCTCGCAGCACTAACCTGGTAACCGCTCACTGCCCAAACTTTGCTTTTTTGGGGCTTTACCTGCCAGATAACAATTTGCCATAGCAGATCTTCCTTATGGGACTGTAACACTCTTTCTCCCTTGGCCACCTCATTGCAGGTATCATATTTCTTCCCAACAGCAGCTCTGTTAGAAGGAAACTCATAAACAATAACTGTAAGCAATAACCAGTAGTGCCCACTGCCTTCTAAGCAAGCAGCACTGGGGCAGTGACCCCCTTCTAGGGCAGACAGCTTGCTTAGATTGTGAGAAATAGCATTTCATTCTCTCCTTTGCCCTTTTCTTCTCCCTGGAACGTGCTAGGCAAGAGCATAGCACAGAGAAAAGATGAGATCTGCACTCTATCACTGACTTAACTCCTCTCAGACACTTTGCGGCACCACGGCAGCACACAATCAACAAATTCCCTGTCGCACGCTCACAGGGGACATGGCTTTCAGCAGGGGTAAAGGTAGCATATGTTTAAGTCTCTTTAAGCGGACGGGAGACTTGAGCATGAATCAGTTACGTCTCCCCAGCACCTTCTTTACGCACAGGTACGTAGGCTGCAGTCTGACAGCCACCAGGTCGGAAGGAAGCGGCACACCGTCCTCGGTTCCTAAAGGCTGCTCAGAAATAGCCAAATGACTTTGAGCCAAGATCACAGACAAACGGTGGGGAGAAGCAGAGACTGAATCCAGGTCTCCTGCAGCACCAGCCAGTTGCCTACAAAACCACTCTGCTTCCGAGCTCTCTGCCCCCTGGGGTCTTACAGCCTCCACAGGCTAAAAGGAATGTAACCCAAAAGCAAAACTAATACCATGGAAAGATATAGGTCTGTCCACAGCCTCTTAACAGTTGCCTAACATTTCACAGGAGACACTGGCCGCTAGCCCCAAGTTCTTGCCTTCCTTTCCCAGCTGTTTATCCCTGCCCAGTCCCAACCCTGCAACATGGTCTGCATGACCAACCATCTCAGCTCGGCTAACTTCAAGACTGAAGACCGCAGCGTTAGAGCTGGATTCCCATCTGATACACGTCACTCTAACTGGAGTTGAGCTTTCTGATCTACCTCCTTCTCCAGTTTAAATTCATCTCTGCCGATTCCACCAAATCACGAGGCTGGTTCGCATCTCTCAGGGAATGCTATTGCCTTTGGCGCTATGGTCATCATCCAGGCGTCCTTCTCTCGCAGCACACCTTTTGCTCCACCATGGAAGGGGGATGTGGCGGCTGCCACTGGCATTGGGGCTCAGCTCGTCCCAAGGCAGCCTTCCACAAGACTCTGCTCTGCAAATGCAGCTCATCACGTTCGCTGCTGGCACAGCCACTGTCAATTTACAAGGCATCACGTCCCGGTGTATTTTCAAATACCCCCTCACCAGTCACTGTGTTCGACTCCATCCTCTCGCAGAGCCACACCTAGAGGAAACAGCCAAGATCTGGGAAAAGACTAGGGAGGGCTCCAGCTTCCCTCCATCTGGGGAGGGATTTCAGGCACCTCCTCTTGCCGACAGGCTGACAGAGGGGGAAGCTGTCGACAGAACAAAGAAACCAAAGTTTCTCCACAACTTACGCTTGATAAATTCTGTACTCCTAGGCACAATCATGTGTAGGCTGCAAATAAACTTACCTTGGTTCCAGCTCTGGACATTTTCTGTTCCAGCCAAGCTCCCCGGTGCTGGAGGAACGTCAGAAGCTGTTACAAACAGCCAGGATCCGAGGCGCCCTTTTTATAATGGGCTTGTTTTAAACCAGACAGCCGCTTTGTCATGAGAATAGGATCCAAAAATTGAGTCAGTGATTCTGAGGCTATAGACGGTTTCCAGAAAAGCAAACAGGATTACAGAATAAAGGAAGGCTTCGCCATCCTCCCTTTGTTACCATTTGCTGACTCAGAACACCAAAACTCTGGCAAATGCACTCGGAACACACAGCCCCCTGCCAAGTCCTGGAGGACGGGGGGCGATTTGGCTGCTCTCTCCCTTCCAAGCATGTTAAACAAGACAGCATCCTCGTCAGCTCTAAAAGGCCCATCCTCATGTGTAAGGAAGAGACCCAATACTTATCGGAGAACGTTCGCATGCAGCGAAGGATGCAGCCAGGAAACTTGCAAAGAACAGCCTCCGCGTAGAGGCTCTGCTCCAAAAGCTCCCAATGCAAACATCTGCGCAGCAAAGAGGCTGCGTATTTTTATAGCACGCTCTCAGCTTGAGCTATTATTGCTCCAAATGGGGCCTGACAGAGAAAAAGAAGAATGTGTGGCCGCACACCCCCAAAGCAATTGATTTCACACATCAGATAGTAGAGAACAGTGCCCAAATTTCTGACAAAATCTGCCAGCGTCACAAATTCAACTCAAAACTCTTAAACCGCTGCCTGTGGTTTGAGCAAAAGTATTTCTTTTAGCCACACTCTGGCCCAGGGAGGGCGAGGATTGCTGGCTTATGTACACCCACACCCCCCTGCCAGCACATGATGAAAAAACACCTCTGCAGCTATTCACTGCACCAGCCCAAAGGCTTAGCGAAACAAAGGGAAATGAATTTGGCACAGCAGCGCCTGAAACACACAGACCCTATTTTCAAATCTGTCAGGACAAGCAGTCTTGCAGCAGCAGCTCTGCACGCCACCCCATGTACGCTGCCACCACTCCACTAAATGTGGGCAGATATGACAGTCTGAGACAGACGTGCTCACCAGCATCTCACCCTCTTCCCATTTCAGGTGTCTTGGATCGCCTAGTGCTGCTGCTTACAGCTCTTGCTGCTAGAAAGCTGTAAGGCCACTTACAGATATTTTTTTTATCCAAATGCTGTCTTACGAAGATCAGAGCCCAACCACAATCCACGTCCTATCGAAAGGCAACTAAGGAGGTTCACAAGGACATCTCAAAGCTGTCACTTTGAACATCGCTCCTTTAAAAGTTGGTTAACTGTAATAAACTCGCCTTGTATTTCATCACCTGCCTTCCCAGGAGCCAAGAGAGACCTTCGGAATAATTCTAGCATCAGAAGAGCCATGTACAGCAGAGCACTAAATGCCCGTGCCTTCCCCTCGCTCTCTGGATAGCTCTCCAGAAGGCACACAGAGCTGCTGTGGTCGGTCTTCCATGCAACGCCTTGGCCTACGTTGCCCAGCTCGTTCAGGTGCTCAGCTACGAGCACATCTCCCCAAGACAGGTTCCACGAGCACATGAGAACGGGACTCAGCCAAGCTGATACTCTTTACAAGAAATAGGTAGGAAAGAGTGCTTGTATTAAAATGCTGTGCCAGGGCAGCCTTCAAAACCTTCAATTCCATGGCTGTTAACAAATTAGTAGTTTTCTCTCAGCTGACCAGTTGACATTTCATTAAGCAGTAAAGAGGCTGTGTCCCTCTAACACCCACCATACAGTTAAAACCCCTTCCCTAGGACACACGCCAGGCTCATCCGAGAACTCTTGTTTTATTGACATTTGTCAAAACAATGCAAATATGTAAGGAAGTTAATTCCATATCATCACACTGCTTAAGTGCCACCTTCATATAAAAAAAAAATCCACTGAATTTCCTTCATAAAAAAATCAAACATTTCTTTTACACATTTATAAAAACAGCGCGGCTGGCTCGTACCATAAAGATGCACACGATGCCCAGGGCCCCGCGTCCACCTCTGCACTGGGAAGTGCTGTGTTGCTGGATACTTGCACACCATGGACGCTAACCACGATGACAGCCTCCCCTCTAAAGGATCTGCAACACGACATACTTCATCATCCTCCAGTGACATGCGCTTTCTCAGTTATCAACAGAATAGTTACAGCACGCTCCTGGGAAAGCGGCTGTGATTAAAATTCCTAAAGCAAACGGACAGTCCAACCCACGCCAAGGCTGGGCATTGCATCCACATCGAGTGTGTTCAGGCGGGATGGCGGCAAAGTCTTAGTTAGAACTGTTTTCAGCGTATGGCTGCCTGTTCCCAGAACTCTGTAACAAAATAAGAAGAGTAAATTTTACTCCCAACAGTTCTTTAAAAAGCAACTCAAAGACTAAAGAAAAGGAACAAAAGAAACACAACCCACAACTTTCTAATGGTTTGAAAGTGCAATGGCAGAAAAACACAACAAGGGCTTGTCGCTAGCTCCTAAACTACTTCTACTTGGGAAGAGAAAGACACAACAAAGTAAGAATTATTTGAAGTCTCAATTCTCTTAAGCAAAAAATGAGACAGGTTAAGTACAGACAAGGCACACAGCCTCCTTGAAAGAGCAGCTGTTCAAATAAGTTTTTACATCAGATTACGTACAATATGCCTATCTGCCTTTACCGACGCACACAGATGTGCCCGACCAATCAAACAGAACACCTGCAGAGAACAAGGGAGGTGCTGAGTACACAGGGAACAGGTTCAAATTGAAAAGCGGTTTTGACTGCAAAACAAGAACTAAAACCAAATGCAAGGCTCTTGGGAGAACGTTCACTGAACAGCCTCCTACGCCTTCTACCTCTGCCCGGGCTGTGCACAGAAACATGGGACAATTCTTCTAGACAGAGAAGAATCAAGAGAAACATGCCCTCTACTCACCCTTCCTTTCGCTGCACAGGAACACGACGCTATCCTGCTGCCTGCTTGGAGCCTACCGCAGGAGGAACGAGGCTATCCAGCTGCTGACGGTTCCCTGTCTGAACCAGCCATTCGTAGAATTTGTTTTCTACCAACATCTGGAATTGTTTCCTCTGATCCCTGAAACCAAAAGATGATCAGCAGGGAAGTATGCAAAGGTCAAGCTTATTTATAGTATTAGACTTCTAAACCTCACCTTCACTACCAAAACAAGCCTCCATATGTATCAGCTAAGAGCTGGGCTTGGTTCATGAGCTGCCTGTACCAGCCAGTGAAGGTTTTTACCAAGTGAATATTCATATAATGAACCCCAAAGGCAGAACTTGGTAGAGTTAGAGAAGTTACGCAAACTTCCTCATCCCACCAGCACAGCAACCCTGCCCCACAGGGCTGCCTCTGCTTTATTTTTTAGAGCACAGATTAAACTTGTCTGAAAAGGGAGAAAAAGAAGATTAGTAACCAGCGTTTAAGCACTGAAGACACAAAATTGTCTTCTGACAGCGTCTGAAAGAGAGAGGACGGAGATCAGGAAAAAAATGCACATATAAACAACACTCCTCAAATAATTCCCATTACTGGCAAATAACTTCTGGGATGTTTTTTGTAAGACCAGCAATAACAGGGTATATCACTTCGCTCTGGCAGAGACAGAGCCTCTGGTGGATGTCCAAGAGCAGTGCAGGCTCACGGCAGCATTTCTCCAGAACAGTATCGCAGACACCTGGCATCACCTCAGCTCCACAATTTCTTAAGCCAAAGGCGGCACGAGTATTGAGTAACTGCTGCTGCACTTTTTTTCCTATGAGCTTATGCAATTCCTTTCAGAACCCACGTAAAACACGAACATTTTCAATATCCTGTGGAGAGTTTACCTGGTTTTTGCTTTGAACCCATTCCTAATTTGATGGCTTGATCCCATCCTGTACTGGGAAAAGCAGCAAACCAGTCCTATGCAGTTTCGTGCCACTCCGGTTCAGAGAGGATCGGTGTACCCAGGCCCTTTTTCCAAGTTAAAGGCTCTCCTTTGTACTATCGCTTCCATTTGAGACATTCCCCAGAAAGCAGGGTTCTAGAACAGAAACTAACCTAAATTCCGCCCCAGTGAATGTGAACACAAAGGCAGCCACTTCTTTCTTCCCTTATGGTTTTATCTTCTCCAAGTGCTTTTTATATACCTTGACCTGCTACTGACCCTGAAAGACTTTGTGTCTGATATGCTCCGAAAAAGAATAAACAGGATTTTACGCTTTTGCAAGTTGTTCCTCATGCTGTCTTACTGGTCCTGTCTTACGGGGTTTTTGCTTTCAGCCTGGCAGGATTTACATTCTTTTTTTGCCCCACTTTTCTCATTCAGACAACTTCAACTTCTTGAAAGACATCTTATTTCTCATGGTCTCTCTCACCTCCCAGTTCAAGCATGGCAGCTTTTTTCTTTCTACAAGTCTGATATCCTGTTTGCTCTAAGCTTCCTACTTGTTTCCCTAGTTGTTTCCCTGCCTGCAGGAGACAGAGACATTGTACACTGTCAGCTGCCCACTTTCCTTTCAGCAAACTTCTAAACCTGGCAGTTTTTCCCCTTTTATGAAATAAGTCACTCCAATACCGAGCTCTTGTCTCCCATGACTGCTGTAGAGGATGTTTTAAATCTAAGCACATCATCTGTATCACCTCACATTTTTTAATAGTAAAATTTTGAGAGGGGAAACACCTTCGCAAAGCCCTGGGGTGAAAAGCAGCAGCCCTGGGAGGACAATGGCTGGAGGGGGAAGAAGCACCTTAGATGAGGTTGACAGACACAATGGATGATGCTAGCACAAGGGCTGAAGTTACCACTTTCCTCTCTGTTGCCCTTCAGGACTCAAGGACTGAGAATTTTGAAGCTTTTTACACTTTAGTCACCACTACTGGGTCACTACTGCTCAGCCACCCTCCCACCTGTAGCCAAATCCTACCCCAAAATCCTTCCTCTCTCCCAGTCTAAAGCCCTTTCAAGCTGCAGGCTCTTCCACGTCCAGCACAGAGGCGCCTGGCTTTCAGAAAGGAACAAGGGAAGCAGAGGGAGCTCCTCCAAAACAACAAACGATCAAATGGACTAGAACTCCTCAGCTTGGTATGACGGGAAGTGTTGACAGTTTGACCCAAGAGGAGGTTTTCATTTTCTGTGCTCCCCAGAGGAGGCTGCAGCATCAAAAAGGTTCACAAAATATAAAAGCAGCTAAACTGAAGTCGGCAGAGATTTGTACCCTTGCCCGATCTGGCTGGCTGCAGAAGAAAGCACCTTGACAAAGGAAGCAAGGTGAACTTTTTCAAAACTCACCAATAGGTGCTGAGAAAGCAAACAGATGCCTGTCAGCACATGAGATGGGCTAGGGCGGGCCTAGCTAGCACAGGAAAAGTTGGGCAGAAAATTCCATGCAATCTGATAAAGACAACTTTAAAAGCTACTGTCCATGAGGTGACCTGTTGGAATGGTTCACACGCACACCCTTAGCTCACCTCAACAACAGATGGGACAGCATTTTAAAGCTTCAACCTCAATGTAAAGCTTGGGCTAAGAGTGACCACCAATCAGCTGCAGGCCAGTAATTAGTCGAGCTGTTGTTCAGGGTATGCACCCAGATCTCACCCATGGCAGCACACGACACTGGAAGCAGAAGAGAGACAGCAGAGAGACAGTAGCCAGCATGACGTAAGCTGTAAACTCTTACTGCCAGGGTGGAACCCTCACCTTGGCCCTCAGCAGTATCTAGGCATGCTTTTCCTTGAGGTTCACAAGCTAGGAAAATGCAATCATGACAAAGCACCTCTCTCAGAGTTACGATTGTGAACATATATTAATAGCAAAGACCAGGATCCCAAGATTGCTAATTCTCCATGAATGGCACATAAGACAAGGCTCACACAAACCAACCCATTATTAAAGCATTTTTGTTGAACGACACCAAATGAATCTTCTGTTTGTATGGCCGAGTGGAGCTGCAACACAGCTCACCCATGCCTGTTCGGATGCGGCACTCACTTGGTCAGGCCTGCCTCCTTCACAGTTTTCTGCCAGATCTGTACCTTCTGCTCTCGCTGACTCAGCGCTTTCTGATATGCGTGGGGAAGCCCCCCCGGCGTCTCCGTGGTGTCTCCTTCCATCTCAAAAGGGATCACAAAGGTGTAGAAGTCCAAGGGCGGCAGGAGGCGGAAGACATTTGTATCGCCGCTCTCCTTGCACACCAGCATGGGGCTGTCCCAGTAGTTTGGCAGAGTGGCCAAGCCCACCTGAGCCATGTGGTCTTCAAGCATGGGATAATGGGTGTGGAAAGGGGCAAAGCTGACTGCTTCGTTCCCCAAGAGGATGAGAGGCTGGGTAGGCGTAAGAATGTAAAAGGTACAGCCGGAAGTGGAAGAAAGGCACAAACGATGGCAAACCACAATGACCTTGACATTGTCACAGCTGTGGACGTGAACAGATGCCTGCACAGGGCCAAGGATAAAAGTGCTATTCCGGCACTTCTCAATGGTCACAGATCTGTGAAAGAACAAGAGAGCGAGAACACAGTGAGCAGGAAACACCAAAACCAGTACTTTTTCACTGTTTTAGATGGACTAAAAAGAACTTAGTGCTTGAACACACTTGCTGAAAAAACATCTAGCTGTGCCTCAGGAAAACAAGAACTCACCGGAGAGGAGAGAGGAGATAAATGAAGGACTCGTTGCAGCGATGAATTCTTATGTGAGCCCCCACCAGGGTGTCCGAGCTCTTGGCCAGCGTCTGCTTGTACACCTGGCTCATTATCACCATGGGGAACACCTCAGGCACCACACGAGTATTGCAGGCAATCTTTGCTCTCCTGGTTGTTCCTTCAACTGCAAAATAAAGTTAACCAACACATTTAAAAATTTAAAAAAAAAAAAACACATAAAGGCTATACCTGATTCTTACAGAGACACAGACATGATGGTTCACTGCCCACATCTCTCAGCAATCCCTCAAAAAAAAAATAATCAGCCCAAAACCTCAAGGACAGTACCATTAAACTGCATCACTGCACACACCAGTCATATCATCCACCCAAGCCTACTGGGCAGGTCAGCAGTACATAGCAGAAAGAAGCTCCAGAAGTCAGGCCACATTGAAAGATCAAAACCACTTCAAGATTATTCAGGGGCAGCTAAAGCCTCCCATAAGCTACAGACAGCCCTGACCTAGGCATCTCCATTTCCAGAAGTTTGTTCATGAACACAAGACAGCTTGGCAGGAAGATCCATAGGGTAAGTTTTATGCTGAAAGCAGGAACTCTATGTTTTAAGACAGTGAAATGCTCCCTCTACAGTACAACCGCTGAGCAACCTCACTGTCCTACCTAACACACTGCCACTCTTACCACTGTGCAGTCAGAGGAAACAGTTTCACCTAAATTTTTTTCTCCTAAGATGAAAGGTACCTTGGCTCCACTGCCATGTCCTTACAGGTGAAGGAATGCAATTCAAGGCAAGGAAACCTAGACCAGTTCCCAACTTTGCCCCAAACACATCACGTTATCTATTCTCTGTGTCTAGCTGTACTTGAATAATGAGGATAGTAATGATGGCCTCACTTAGAGGAGCCTTTGAAAATAAAGTCATTAATGTTTGCTTACAAAGTTATCCAAGGACCAGAAAAATACCCACAGATGTCACGCAGCACCCTCTAGTCCTCCGTACTCGCCTCTAAGCTGTCACTTTCCCCACCTCCACTGACAGTAGGAAAAGCAGAAGGCAAGCCCCCGCACCACTGCCAGATCCTCGGACAGCAAGAGAAGCCAAGACTGGGAAGTTATTTCTGAAAATAAAGGCAAGACCTGTAGCTACCTTGCTGCGCCCATGCGAGTTTCTTCCCGGACTTGAGGCAGGCAGTCATTCCAAAAGGGTTTGTCATCAGGCAAGACCGCAGCCAGCTCTCCAGCTTGGGGAAAGAAAAGGCTCTGGAGACCTTTGAGTAGCCGTTCTGCCCATGACAGGGCTGCCAGAGGGCAAGCTCGTGCAGAGGATGGACCGTCCTGGATTTGCTCACGCTCCCTTCAATAAGAAAGCTGAGGGCACAGACGGCTTCGTAGGACACCAAGCTACTGTGGGTGGAATGGGAGGAGGCAGTGAGCTGCTCTGGCTCCAGCAGCAGTTCCAGCATATCCGAGAGGTGGCTCTGCACAAAGGCACAGTGGTCCTGATCGCTCCAGTTCTTAGTGGGTAGAAAAACACACAAGAAGAAGGCGAGTTTTCACAGAACTGACAAGCTCCATCAACACCAACTTTATATAATGCATCCTTACTTACACTCGTTCTAAAAGAGGGAAAGCAAATCAAATGTGATGCTCTCTCCTGCTCACTGCTTGTGCTGCTCTGCTCTTCAAAACAGAGAGCAATCTCCCCCCAAAAAGAAAAAAACATTTTATTCAAACTCCAAGTACCAAATATTTCATTCTAGAAATCAGAAACAGACTCTCCTACAATCCTTTCCACACAAATTCAGCCAGCTGCTGCTGGCAATTGAAGGTAGGAAACAAATCAATAATTGACAGTCAAGGTCTTGCAACTGCACTATTGGAAAATCATTGCATCTGTTCCAGACCTTCACATATGATTCAGTGCCACCTTCTGAGGCGCTGCGGGGAAAAAAAGCAGAGGGTCATTTCTTCACAGGCGAGCGGACCAATAAACCAAACGACCTCTGAAAGAATCATTAGTTCAAATTCTAAAGGGTTCCGGACCCAAAAAAAAAGCAGGAGACTATAATGATGGCAGACATTAACAAAGACAACCTTTGCTGGCCTGCGAACTGCAGAACAAGCAACACACAGCTGTGATTACATGTTGTCTTCACCATCCACAAGGGCTGTAGCCAAAAGGGTGTAATAAGCAGCTGCAAGTGTCTTGTCCTGCAGCTGGAGATCCCTGCAGTGTGAAAGGAGACCCTCTCACACCAGACAAGCCTTGTTACACCATTTCAAAAAGGGGCACGGTTCACATCAGGCATCGCTGAAGCTGGGGGAATCTCACCCCATCGCTCAGAGAAAACACCAGTGGAGAGAGCCCCAATATCATCGGGACCAAAACCTCTGGGAAGGATACAACGGCAGCCAAGATGCACCTCCTTCCTGTCCACACTTTTATTTAATGGCTATACCTGAGCAGCAGATAAAAGAAAACATCCACTTTTAAATAACACTGGATGCTCCACAACCACCCAACACACAGCCCTGTATCAGTTCCTCTCATCTCAGGAGGACTTGGGGATGTTGGTGGATAAGAAGCTCAACATGAGCCAGCAATGTGCGCTGGCAGCCCAGAAACCCCCCACATCCTGGGCTGCATCCCCAGCAGTGAGGCCAGCAGGGCGAGGGGGGAGATTCTGCCCCTCTGCTCCACTCAGGGGACACCCCCCTGCAGTGCTGCCTCCAGCGCTGGGGCACCAACAGCAGAAGGACACGGAGCTGTTGGAGCAGGGCCGGAGGAGGCCCCGGAGATGCTGGGAGGGCTGGAGCCCCTCTGCTGTGAGGACAAGCTGAGAGAGCTGGGGGGGTTCAGCCTGGAGAAGAGAAGGCTCCGGGGAGACCTTGGCGCCCCTTCCAGTCCCTAAAGGGGCTCCAGGAGAGCTGGGGAGGGACTCTGGATCAGGGAGGGGAGCCATAGGATGAGGGGGAACAGTTTTACACTGAGAGAGGGGAGATTTAGATGAGATCTGAGGAAGCAATTCTTTGCTGTGAGGGTGGTGAGCCCCTGGCGCAGGTTGCCCAGAGAAGCTGTGGCTGCCCCATCCCTGGAGGTGTTCAAGGCCAGGTTGGACGGGGCTTGGAGCAACCTGGTCTGGTGGGAGGTGTCCCTGCCCAGGGCAGGGAGGTGGGACTAGATGATCTTCAAAGTTCCTTCCGACTCTTACTGTTCTATGATTTCTTTTCCCATTTGTTCAGTCTTTCAGTATAAAGTCACCCAGTCTGTATTTTTAATCTTTTTAATCATTTCAGCTTGTCCCAAATTACATTTCACGATCTCGTAACATCATAGTCACAACAGAAATCTGCTGAGGTTTACAGCCCACCTTCATAACGATGCTGTCAATCTGCAACTCACTCTCAAATACAGAGCTGCCCACAAGCTGCACCCAACACACCCAGCTCACTTCTCTTCTTTCAGAATACTTTATAGGGGACATTAACATTTTCACGTGGTTGGTCTACAGCCAACTAACTCACTCCCCTCTCTGAAACACAGCGTACTGTAATTTTGCCAGGAAAGACCCTGTGATCCCAATACTCTACAGCGAATTAGGGGAAAGCAACCTCCAACGTAAGAAAAGCTTCCTTCCTGTTTGTCTAACAGAAAAAGCAAAGAGGCAGTCAGAATCATAGAATCGTCTAGACCGGAAAGGACCTTTCAGATCATGAAGTCCAACCATCAACCTCACACTGACCAAACCACCACTAAACCATGTCCCTTGGCACCACGTCTGCCCGGCTTTTAGATACCTCCAGGGATGGCGATGCCACCACTGCCCTGGACAGCCTGTTTCAATGCTTGACCACCCTTTCTGTGAAGAAGCTTTTCCTAATATCCATCCTAAACCTCCCCTGGTGCAACTTGAGGCCGTTTCCTCTTGTCCCGTCGCCTGTTCCTTGGGAGAAGAGACTGACCCCCCCCGGCTACACCCTCCTTTCAGGGAGTTGCAGACAGCAAGAAGGTCTCCCCTCAGCCTCCTTTTCTCCAGGCTGAACACCCCCAGCTCCCTCAGCCGCTCCTCACAAGACTTGTGCTCCAGACCCCTCACCAGCTCCACTGCCCTTCTCTGGACATGCTTCAGCACCTCAGTGTCTTTCTTGTTGTGAGGGGTCCAAAACTGGACACAGTTTTTGAGATGAGGCCTCACCAGTGCCTAGTAGAGAGAGACAATCACTTCCCTAGTCCTGATGGCCACACTATTGCTGATAAAGGCCAAGATGCTGTTGGCCTTGCTCCTTAAAAGAACTGCCAACACTCAAAGAACTTCCACAGTTAGTCTGATTCTAAGGAAATTCCCATAGACAACTTCTGCTGCAGAGAATACACCAACTTCATTTCACTTACTGTTTAGCAATCTCCAATTTGACTGTAGCTTAAACTTCACTGCAGGCAGGCTTACACCCTCGCAGGAACAAACCTGCCACTTTTCAACCCACCTCAAGGCAGGACTTTGCAGTTTCCCACAGAGCCAGTCAAGGAGAATCCTGTGGCCACAAATACCTTATTCTCACTGGCGGATTTTCCAGTCAGGCTGGGAGACTTGGTCCTGGGGCTGGGCCATTCCTCCCCGATCAGAGACCTTCGCAGAGAGACCTTGTTCACTTGCTGGACGTACAGGAAGAGCAGGAACTGCAGAGTGTCTACCGACAGCTAGCCGAGAGGGGAGGAAAAAGAGGCGTTAGGATGGGCTGGGCTCTCCCCACGCCGCCCGGCCCGGGATGGGGCTCCTGCCTTGCTCCGCTCCTGCTCCAGCTCGTCGGGGCCGGTGCAGGCCGCTTCGGCCTCGGCCCACTCGAGTCTGCGTGGCGGGTCCGGCTGGAGGAGGCTGTGGAAGAGCTCGAAGTAGAGCCAGGCCAGCCCGCGGCCCAGCTGCAGCTTCCCGCAGGCGATGTGCCGCCAGCGGGGCCACGACAGCCGCGGAAAGCAGCCCTCGGCCGCCCGCGCCCGGGTGTAGGCCGCCATCTTCCGCAGGTAGTGGGGGCCGAGGCGAGCGGGCGGCGGGGCGGGCAGAGCCCCCACCAGGAACGGCTCCGTCTTCACCCACAGCCGCACCGGAGCCTCCATAGCGACAGCCGCCGCCGCCGCACCCCACTTCCGGTGCCGCGCAGAGCGGCGGCAGCGCGGAGCAACGAGCCGGCCCTTCCCTCACACCCTGGAGGACTCCGGGCAGACCCACCCCCTCCCCAAAGATGCGATTGGCTGCTGTAGCCACGGCGGAGGCGGGAATAAACAGTGCACCCTCTGATTGGAAAGAACTCGCCCTCCCGTGCGGCTATAGGGCAAGGCGCGGCATGACGCCCTGAGCCGCTGTTGGGCCGGCGGGCTGCGAGCCGACGCCCTGCCCGGCGATTGGCCGGCGGTGGTGAAGTGTGCGCAGCCGATAGGCTGTCGGTGGGCGGCGCGCGGTGCTGCGCCGCGCTCCAATTGGCCGGCGCTCTCGTCGCCGGGCTCCTCCGCTTACACCGTCTAATGGTGGCCGGGCTGGGGCGGGCGGCTGCGGTGCTGCGGACCTGCCCGGAGACCGCCGCCCCCCCGCCATGGCCCCTGGCTGGCTTGGCCGCCTCTGCCTCCTGCTGCTCTGCCTCTGCGGGGAGGCTGCCGCCGGGTAAGTGCCCCGTTGGGGCCTGCACCCCCACACACACCGGGCCGGGCCTATCCCCCCACACTGGACTGGGCCTACCTCCCACACACACCGGACCTGCACCCCCTTCGCCGCCTTAGTGCCGGGCGTTCCCCCTCCCCACCTCGGGCTCGGCGCTGACGGGGCTTCCCCGCTTTCTCTCTCTCCCTCTTCCCAACCCCCCGGCAGGAGGGACTTCTACAAGATCCTGGGGGTGTCCCGCGGTGCCTCCATCAAGGACATTAAGAAGGCCTACCGGAAACTGGCACTGCAGCTCCATCCCGACAGGAATCCCGACGACCCCAAGGCGCAGGAGAAGTTCCAGGACCTGGGGGCTGCCTATGAGGTGAGGCTGGGAGTTCCACCACTGCCCCGAGCCTGTCCGTGGGCGCTGCTGACCCCATCCAAGGTGTAGGGCAGGGTGTGTGAGGTCAGGTGTAGCTGCTAGGGAAGGAGAGGGGTAAAGGTGTGCGCCCCGTTGTAGGGAGCTTGGAGAACCTTCAGTCCTCCCAGCCCTTCACAGACTGTGAAGAGTGGACAGGGCTCATGGTAAAACATGTTGGGAGCATGAAGCTGAACTTGGCCAACAAGTAGTCTCGTGAGGCTTAGAAGCATGGAATGGTTAGAATTGGAAGGAACCTTAAAAATCATCCAGTTCCACCCCCTGCCCTGGGCAGGGACACCTCCCACCAGACCAGGTTGCTCCAAGCCCCGCCCAACCTGGCCTTGAACACCTCCAGGGATGGGGCAGCCACAGCTTCTCTGGGCAACCTGCGCCAGGGGCTCACCACCCTCACAGCAAAGAATTGCTTCCTCAGATCTCATCTAAATCTCCCCTCTCTCAGTGTAAAACCGTTCCCCCTCGTCCCGTGGCTCCCCTCCCTGATCCAGAGTCCCTCCTCAGCTTTCCTGGAGCCCCTTTAGGGACTGGAAGGGGCTGGAAGGTCTCCCCGGAGCCTTCTCTTCTCTAGGCCTGTAGGCGTCATCTTTTAACACTCAGGGGAACAAGAAAGGAGGGCTTCTAGGAAACGTAAAGGCCTTTCCTTCTATAGGACACAGTGCAATCCATCCTCCCCCTTTGCTATATTGAATTTCAGACATTCTACTGAATAAAAACCGAAGGTAGAAAGGATGCCAGGTTGATTAGAGAGCTCCTTCTGTCAGAGGATAATAAAAGATTCTCCTGGCTCACTTAGCCAGGAGAAAGTGAAGGCAGCAAGTTCAAGTTATTTGGTGTTTATTAATAGTTCTTTGAGGAAGAAATAGAGTTGCATCAGTTATAAGTATTGGCACAGAACAAGTGTGTGTATGTACAGGGCCTGGCTGTGGGGAAGTCCAAGCTGACAGGAGATAAAAGGTGGTTGGCTTGTCTTTTAGAAGACATTAAGGTGGGAAAAATAATGGTGGGTCACGTGCATGAGGATTTGTGTTGTTTCCATGATAATATAGCA
This sequence comes from Fratercula arctica, assembly GCA_947846985.1. Taxonomy (NCBI): domain Eukaryota; kingdom Metazoa; phylum Chordata; class Aves; order Charadriiformes; family Alcidae; genus Fratercula; species Fratercula arctica. The sequence continues at coordinate 24,526,222 of CANTUZ010000006.1, forward strand.
GCATACAAATGATACCTGGCAGTAGTATCACAGTGCATTATATAAATCGCATACAGATTATTTTATTAGCCAAATGTTTTAAGTCAAAGCCTACTTTCTCTGCCACCTACATAAATGTTAACACAGTTTAGGCAGGGTGATAGGATCTGTTTCTTCCACGTTCTCTTTCCTTTTTGTCTCCCTTCTGTCACTGTTGGCTTCCATCTGCTCCTGCCATCCCCTGAGGAGCAGAGGGCCCCCAAGGAAGATGGTGTTGACCAGCCAGAATTCATAGTAGCAGTTTCACCAGGAGCTTGCCTGCACCAGTGGGTTGTTTGGGTGGGAGGTTTGTGTCTTATGAGGAGTCAAGCTTCAGAAGGAAAGTGTTTGGGTTCCCACTGCAGTCCGGTGGTGCTGCTCAGCCTGCAGCTGTGGCTCCCGTTTCCATCCCTGATGCTCCTCTGCTCTTTAGATATGCAAATATAAAATGAAGGTTTGCTCTGAAGCTGTTTGTCATTTGTGTGAGTTGGGATCTTGTCACATTTTACAGCACTTTATGCATGGGAAGCGTTTTCTCTACTTCTCCCTCGAGTCCCAGCTTATTTTAGTCTTTACCATAGTAATACTTGAGCGTACTTTTTCTATTAAAAACATTGGGGAGAAAATGGTTGTAAAATCAAATCAGCAGGGGATGTGGTGGCAGGAGTAGCTGAATATTAGCTTTTGTGAGGAGTGGCTCGGTCTGCCTCCCCCTAACCAGGGTATTATTGAAGCACAACAACGTCAGAGTTCTTCAACATAAAGTGTGAAGTTCCACACTTTATGTCTGCTAACACAGACAGTGTGAATGCAACGAGCTCTCACTGGGTGCCAGTGAAAATTAAACTTGGAAACCCTCCCTTCAAAGTCTTTGTTCGAGTGCTTGTTGCTGAAGAGAGATGCGTCAGAATATTGAAATCCAGCATTGATAGACACGGTTTTTACAATAGGTTTGGAAGAAGTATCATTTTGATGTCCTGCAAGGTCTCTGTCTCTTTGTTTAGCCAGTACAGCTTGAAAATCCTTCTGCTAAACTAGCTACGAGGTGCAGTGCATGGATTTGATTGTTTAGGGCAAAAGGGAGCTGGAGTTGTGTTTCCCTTATAGCCTAAACCAGGATGCTTTTTGCCACATAGCAAGAGCCTCTCTTAGTAGCACCACTGCTCGGGGTTGGTTTGGCTAGCTGACTATCTGTATCAGAGTCTTCCCAAAAAAATATTGTCGGGAAAGTAGGTTAATTAAACTACTTGGTCTCCTTCGTTTTAACAGCCTAAGTGATTTCCACCCTGCAGCTGTGTGGTCTGAACACGGTTGTTTCAATTAGAAAGGAAAGCGATCCCATGTGAGGAACTGAGACTCCTCAATGGTAGTCATTAGTCTCTGGATGGTTTGGGGGTGGAGTTTCCATGGGGTTTTTTTCCAAGCTTACCCACGGCAATTGCTTTGCTTTCAGGGCAACCTAACAAACAAGAACTCTCTTCGCAGTACTTGAAATTGTGTTCTGGGAGTTGTGTTTTCCAGCAGCCTGCAGAAAAGAAGCAAAATGAATGGAAAGGCAAATATTTTGTGTTCTTAATTCATAGAATCATAGGGTTGGAAGGGACCTCTGGAGGTCATCTAGTCCAACCCCCCTGCCAGAGCAGGGTCACCCAGAGCAGGTTACACAGGAATGCGTCCAGGCGGGTTTTGAATGTCTCCAGAGTTGGAGACTCCACCACCTCTCTGGGCAGCCTGTGCCAGGGCTCTGCCACCCTCAAAGGAAAGAAGTTCCTCCTCATGTTTAGGTGGAACTTCCTATGCTCAAGTTTGTGCCCGTTACCTCTTGTCCTGTCCGCAGGCACCACTGGAAAGAGCCTGGCCCCATCCTCCTGACACCCATCCTTTCAGTATTTATAAGTGTTGATTAGATCCCCCCTCAGTCGTCTTTTTTCCAGACTGAAGAGACCCAAATCCCTCATCCTTTCTTCATAAGAGAGGTGTTCCAGTTCCCTAATCATCTTGGTAGCCCTCTGCTGCACCCTTTCCAGCAGTTCCCTGTCCTTCTGGAACCGGGGAGCCCAGAACTGGACACAGTACTCCAGGTGCAGCCTCACCAAGGCAAAGCAGAGGGGGAGGATGACCTCCCTCGACCTGCTGGCCACATTCATCCTGATGCACCCTAGGATGCCATTGGCCTTCCTGGCCACGAGGGCACATTGCTGGCTCATGGTCATCCTGTTGTCCACCAGGGCTCCCAGGTCTCTTTCCACAGAGCTGTTCTCCAGCAGGTCAGCCCCCAACCTGTACTGGTGCATGGGGTTATTCCTCCCCAGGTGCAGCACCCTACGCTTGCCCTTGTTGAATTTCATAAGGTTTCTCTCTGCCCAGATCTCCAACCTGTCCAGGTCTCTCTGTATGGCAGCACAGCCCTCCGGTGTGTCAGCCGCCCCCCCCAGCTTTGTGTCATCAGCAAACTTGCTGAGGGTGCACTCTATCCCCTCGTCCAGGTCATTGATGAATATATTGAAGAGGACTGGACCCAGTACTGACCCCTGGGGAACACCACTTGTCACTGACCTCCAACTAGATTCTGTGCCCCTAATCACAACCCTCTGAGCTCTATCTTTCAACCAGTTTTCTATCCACCTTACTGTCCTTTCATCTAGCCCACTCTTCCTAAGCTTCCCTATGAGGATGCTGTGGGAGACCATGTCGAACGCCTTGCTTAAGTCAAGGTAGACCACATCTGCCACCCTCCCCTCATCTACCCATGCAGTCATGCCATCGTAGAAGGCTATCAGATTAGTCAGACATGATTTCCCCTTGGTGAATCCATGTTGAGTACTTCTGATAACTTTCTTTTCCTCCACGTGCCTTGAGGTGACACCCAGAATGAGCTGTTCCATCATCTTTCCAGGGATGGAGGTGAGGCTGACTGGCCTGTAGTTCCCTGGCTCCTCCTTCTTGCCTTTTTTGAAGACTGGAGTGACATTGCCTCTCCTCCAGTCCTCAGGCACCTCGCCTGTTCTCCAGGACCTTTCAAAGATGATGGAGAGCGGCCCAGCAATGACTTCTGCCAGCTCCCTCAGCACTCTCGGGTGCATCCCATCGGGGCCCATGGACTTGTGAATATCTAAATGATCTAATTGATCCCTCACTCGATCCTCCTCAACCCAAGGGAAGTCATCTTCTTTCCCTGTTACTTTACCCAATGCCTGGGACTCCTGAGGGCTGGGCCGAACAGAAAAGACTGAAGCAAAGAAGGTATTCAGTAACTCTGCCTTCTCCACATCCTCCGTCACCATGGCTCCTCTCTCATTCAACAGTGGGCCCACAACTTCTCTGGTTTTCCTTTTGCTTCCAATATACTTGTAGAAGCCCTTCCTGTTGGGCTTGACATCCCTAGCCAGGTTTAATTCCAAGGAGGCCTTGGCTTTCCTTGTTTCATCCCTGCACGCTCTGGTGGCATTCTTGTAATCCTCCCAAGGGGTCAGTCCCTTCTTCCACTTATTGTAAACTTCCTTCTTCCACCTGAGCTTTTTCTGAAGCTCCCTGCTCAACCATGCAGGTCTCCTGCGTCCCTTGGCCCATTTCTTTCTCTTAGGGATAAGAATTCCTTTCTTATTGCTTGTGGTATCGTCAGTACTGTGCGGTACTCCACCAGAAGAATTTTGCTCTGACTCCAATGCATCACAGAACAGAAAGCTTATCCCAGCTTTAGGAAATGTGTGTTTTAATGCAAAATCTGGGGTGACAAAGGGAGAATTAAACTCTTACCTACTAGATGAAGCTAGTAAAGTCACTGTTGGGGTTTTTTCCTGGTTGCTAGCATTTGTCATTGGTTACAATTTCAGGCTGGTTTTCATGATTTAGCCAGCTTCTCCACCTGTTTAGTTCTTTCTCCACCTGTTTCCACTCCTCTCTAGCCCTCTGAAAGCTAACCTGGCCATTTTAACCTTCCCAAATAGGGATCAACAGGGGAGGGAAGACTAAATGTGACTGGAAACTTCTGGATCTCTGGGGGATGAAAGAGCAAAGATGAACATTTAGGAACTAAAATTGGAGCTTCACAGTTTTGAAAGTCATGTGTGTTGGGATGTGTTGTTCTGCCTCAGCACCAAAGTTACTTCTAACTTTTGCTGCCTTTAGGAATGAGGGCCAGCATTCAAACTGGCGTGGTGTGACTGTGTTTGGCAGGTTTCAGCTTGTTAGGCAAAGTTGCCATCGTTGCTAATTGTTACGAAACAGTAGCTGGAGAAATAGGCATTCTGTGTGCTTGAAGACCAAACAGGGGTGGTACTCTGACGTTTCAGTGTGTCCTGCTTTGTAGGAACTGATTTCAATTATTCCTTCGGATTCTTTTTTAATCCTTAAGATAAATTCAGTATTGTTTATATTTTCTGTGTTGCTTCTGGTGTTTTAATAAACTAACCATACTTTTCATGAGGTTAACTGATAAATGTTTAACTTTTCTAGTCCGGTGCAGCCAGCAAGTTCTAGCCAGTGCTTTTGTAATGTAAAGCACTGCTGCTCGTCCCCCAGTGAGGAGTACTGGTGAGCTGCCTCTCAGAGCTGTGTTTAAATAACCCGGTTCAGCTGGGGGTGAACGTCTTGTCTGCTTGCATCCCTTTGCCAGGTGCTGTCAGATGAGGAGAAGAGGAAGCAATATGATGCGTATGGTGAGGAGGGATTGAAGGATGGGCACCAGAGCTCCCATGGAGACATCTTCTCACAGTAAGGAGATTTTGCTACTTGAGGCTATTCTGTAGTTGGAGCTCTAATTCAGTGATGCTCATGCACGTTTGACGTGGGCAAACCCTATGTTAAGGTCTCTTACCCAGTCAGGAGGCACTGATCTGAAGCAACAGTTGAGAATTTGAAGAAATAAATTTAGAGTGGATATCCCACGTGCAGCTTTCAGTTGTCTGTCTTGCATCAGTCCTCGCTTCAAGAGCAGTGAGTAGCGCTCAGTAGTATCTTCCCGTGTGGGCAGCTCTTGCACACTTGGCAAGCTGCGTCGCCAAGTGTGGGTGGTTTGTGAGGCGCTGCAGCTGCGTTAAACACGTAGGAACTTTCTTGTGTTATCTGGTATGTGATTGATGTTTGACCTGTTGGCACAGATCATGTGTGTGCTTTCGGGGTCACTTTTGCTAAATAATGCTGTAGTGACTTACGCTGCATTTCAGAGCAACTGTAGAATTTGGATCATTAAAATCTGAAGGCACCTGCATGTTGCTGAGGCAGAACCTGATTTTCTCTTTGTTTAAGCCCCCTTTGGTTTGCCACGCACATATTTACTGAAACAATTCCTGAAGTTGCTCATCTCATGTAATACTTTTGGGTGAGAACTCAAACCATCTGCTGGTCTGTTTTGAGGAAAAATATGCAGACTTGCGAGGAACTTGTTTTTTTCCTCATCCCTCTTGTTCTCAAGCTACTGAAAACCAACCTGCTAGCACTGACTTGCAGTGCCAGAGATGAAGCACTGCTCAGAGATTGCACCTTATGGTGGTGGTAGCTGAGCAGCAGCGCAGTATGGAGAGGACTTCCCTTAGGCAGTGGTCGGATTTTGAGGTGTTGGCATTCAACTCCTGCTCCAAAACTTGTTTTCTTTAGTACAGAAAAGTCTTCCAAAGTGACCGCTCTGTTTGAAGGCAGTAGCTTGTGTCCTGGAGGAGCAAAAAGAGGTATCTGGATTTACTATGGTGCTCTTGTACTGCGAGGAGGCTGTTCTCTAGGGGGCTAGAAGCATTTGCCAAGCTGCACGTTGGTGTTGCCTCGTTTGATCAGAATTCCTTCCTGAACTGATTGATGTGCTTTACTCCAGCTTCTTTGGGGACTTCGGATTCATGTTTGGAGGTAACCCTCGCCAACAAGACAGGAACATTCCCCGAGGAAGTGACATCATCGTGGACCTGGAGGTTACACTGGAAGAGGTGTATTCAGGAAACTTCGTAGAAGTAAGTTTGACTGCTTGCCCGTCGATCTCTCCAGGCCTTCCCAGGTTTGAGAAGCCTGGTCTGGTCGCTGCTCAGAATGATATCTTCTCCCAAAGAATAGAACTAAAACAGATGCTCGTTTGCTCAGTATCTGGCACTGACAGTGGAGGATGTTGTGATGCTATTTGCTTGTAGTTAACTGAGGAAACAATACATTTATTCATCTTTGCTATCTGGCAATTTCTCTATAAGGGGGTGCTTCTTGTGGTAATAGCTTATTTATTGGCTGTCAGTGACTAGCTGTAGCTTTTTTATTGCAGTAGCCCAGTTGGAAAAGGTGTAAGTGGTCTCTCTAGAATTTAGTGATATTTGAGGGCCCATTCAAAAGCCTCAAATTCATTTTGCCATTCTTGCAAAACCGTGTTGAGGATTTTTCATAGCCTCTTTATACGGCCAAACATGTCACTGCAAATTTCTGATTACATACTTGGCAAATGTACGGTGACCTTTTAATTTTTTTATTTTTTTTTTAAGCAAGCTACGTTTCTGGTGCTGACAATCCCTGCTATTCTGCATGTTAGAATTTTGCGGTGATTGAGTTTGTGTTGTGAGTGTCTGGGTAAATGAGGAACTCCAGATAATTTTGTCCATTGTGTGGAATGAGGAAGCTATTGTAACCAAAGGTGTCACATGTTTCATCCTGGTGTTCCCTTTTCCTATTTAGAAAGATGCCAGAAAATGAAAGAAAATGGTAATAGTGGTGTCAGACAGGGTTTTTTTCTGATATTTTGATGTTTGATGTTTGGTCAGCAAGAGGTGTAAGGTGAAAACTTATCAGGCGTCTTTTGCCAAGACCATGTGGAGCTACTGTGGAGGCAGCAGAGGGTGCATTAAAAAGAAAAACCCAAACTATGTTCAGGCTGCTTGAGAAATCCAGACCCTTGTGGAGACCCAGGAGTGCTGGCCTGTGTGCTGGTGTCACCCTCTTCCTCTCTCATGCAGGTTGTCAGGAACAAGCCGGTGGCAAGACAGGCACCTGGCAAACGGAAATGCAATTGCCGGCAGGAGATGAGGACCACCCAGTTGGGGCCTGGACGTTTCCAGATGACTCAAGAGGTTGTTTGTGATGAATGTCCCAATGTCAAGTGAGTTTTAAGCTCTTTGCTGCTATATGGATGTTTATTCAAAACCTGCCACTAGATGGAGAAAAGGGCCTGTACTACCAGCAAGACGTGGGGAATTTGGAAAAACTTAACACAGGTTTCTCACTTCAAGGAGACAGTCTTTATTCTTGCGCTAGAGGTGACCAGCTCTATTAGATGTAGAGCTCCCCAGTTTGCTCTTTCAGCCTCTTATTCCTTGAATAATCGGTCATACTCATTCAGAATGGAAATTCCACAACTAAATCTGAATAACCAAAGTCAGGGAAGCCCATGGTTTCCAGCTGGGAAGAGTTGGACATAGAATACTGTAGTGTAGTTGCGCATCCAGATGCTGACTGTGAATTTTAGGAGCTTAACTTTGCCTTCTCTACTAGATGAGTGGCAGCACTCGTCCTCCAGTTTTAGATGTGAGCAAGGAGAGAGTATGTGTAAACTTGTGGGGGTCTTCTCGTTACCCCATTAATAGAAGTAGGTGTTACCACCTACTGTTGAAAACTTGGTGCTTGCTTGCTTTTCCTCTTCGCAGGCTTGTGAATGAGGAGCGAACGCTAGAAGTGGAGATAGAGCCAGGCGTGAGGGATGGTATGGAGTATCCCTTCATTGGTGAAGGTACGTATATGCCCTGCTGCTCAGCTTTGATTGACTTGCTCCTTTTCCATGATGCAAGACTGATCTTCCTCACGGTGAAAGTGTCCAAGCCCTGCTTTGGTAACTGCTCAGCACGTGTGGTTTTAAGTGCTGCGTCCCCTGCATGCTGCTGAAATCCAGGAGCCTGCTCTTTGCTAAGTCTGGATAATGCTCTCGAGTTCCTGCTCCCTTTGCTGGTACTGGGGGCATGCACAAAAAACAACTCTAAATCTGCTTTTTCAGATAACTTTTGAGTAGGAGCATCTGTTCCAGGCTTGAGTACATGAGGGAATCCCCTCTGCCCAAGGAGATGCCTCATTAGCATGCAGGCAAGTCTTTCAGAACAGCAGAGAAGTAGGAACTCATTGAGGCAACAGTCAGAATGTTCTACGCTCTTCAATAACAGATGTTCCCAGCCAATGCAGTTGTTCTTTGGGGTTGTTCAGCCTGGAGAAGAGAAGGCTCCAAGGAGACCGTATAGCAGCCTTCCAGTACCTAAAGGGGGCCTACAGGAGAGATGGGGAGGGACTCTTTATGAGGGAGTGTAATGATAGGACAAGGGGTAACGGTTTCAAACTGAAGGAGGGTAGATTTAGATTGGATATCAGGAAGCAATTCTTTGCTGTGAGGGTGGTGAGCCCCTGGCGCAGGTTGCCCAGAGAAGCTGTGGCTGCCCCATCCCTGGAGGTGTTCAAGGCCAGCTTGGGCGGGGCTTGGAGCAACCTGGTCTGGTGGGAGATGTCCCTGCCCAGGGCAGGGGCTTGGAACTAGATAATCTTTAATGTCCCTTCTAACCCAAACCATTCTATGATTCTATGATATGTTTAAGCAGGGTTTTTAGACATGTAAAGATCAACTAGTTGGTTTTTTTCCTTTAACGTGAGCTGCAAATCTCTATTGTTTAATATGCTGCTTGTTTCTTCAGTTGTTGTTAACTAGCTCTTTTAAACAGAGCTTTTCTGCCTTTTTCACAGGTGAACCCCACGTGGATGGGGAGCCAGGTGATTTGCGCTTCCGAATAAAAGTTCTTAAGTAAGTAACTGACCTAGTTAGATGGCTCTTTCTGGTTCATCTAAAAAAAGCTTGCAAGCAGCTTCCTGGCCAGTGTTGCCAGCTTGGCTAGCGTGTAGCTTGCCCTTCAGCAGAGTTGGTGCAGTCAGGGATCAGGCTGTGTAGGATGTTCAACCATGATGATGCTAGAGTAACTGGATTCACTGCTGTTAAGATGCTGCGATAATTCCACTTTTGTTTGGCTTGAATTCTGGCATGCATTAATAACTCCTATGTGAATCACATGAAATATCTCCTTTTTTCCATACGCATACTATCTCCCTATTGTAAGGAAATGCACTACTAAGAAAATAGTTGCGTGAGTCACAACTCCTTGACACGCCTCACCACTCATTGCCCTAGAAATAGAAAGGTTATTAGTAGTACATATCTCGCACAGGAAAACGAAGCTAAATTTCATTTATTCTTCACTTCCTCTCTGATTTGTGAATTCTCCAAACTCAAAAATAGAGAGGAGGAAGCTAAGGAACCTATTTCTGCTATGGGGAAGGAGAAAAGTTCCCATGTCTTTTATTTCTGCAGGCACCCAGTCTTTGAAAGAAGAGGAGATGACTTGTATACAAATGTGACAATCTCGCTGGTCGAGGCACTTACAGGCTTTGAAATGGATATCACTCACTTGGATGGGCACAAGGTGAGGCAACAGTTTGCTTTCTTGCTGTGTGTAAACAAAATTTAACTGTAGGTTGCCTGTGCTGAGGGTTAGCTTGCTCGGGATCTGTGCAGCTGCTGGTTGTATATGGCGTCCCCTCTGCTGGAGGCTTCCAGACCAATTCCTGTGGCCAAAACAGGCTCTGTACAAGGGGTGCACAGTGTGGGTCTGAGTTCCAGGCTGTCACAGCAGTTTCTGCGTGTGCTGTCTTGGGTGGTGGTAGTTCTGGCATGTCTCCTGACAGTAGTGCTGCTTGGACCTCTTGAATATCACTGACTTTGGCAAGGAATGAATATCAGTTGGAAGCTTTTCAGTGGGTTGGAAAGGGTATTGATGCATATACACAGAACACTAATAACGCTCTGAAATTTCTCTTGTCTCTAGGTTCATGTTGCTCGGGATAAAATTACAAAACCCGGGGCCAAACTGTGGAAGAAAGGAGAAGGTCTTCCAAATTTTGATAACAATAATATCAAAGGCTCACTAATAATAACATTTGATGTGGAGTTCCCCAAAGAGCAACTGACAAACGAACAGCGGGAAGGTGCGTGTTTTAAAGCTCTTGTCATGGCAGAGGCTGCACAGACCTCTCACCAAAGCTGATAAGAACTTGGCACAACCACACCAGTGGCCTGTAGCGGTCAGGAGGGGCTCTCTTTTCCCTGTGTCCCTGTGTTGTGTACAACATAATGCAGTTGGCTGATGCCCTGTGATTAACTTCCATTTCCCTTTGAAGCAAGCAAGGTTGGCTGCTGCAGTTGTAGGGAACCAGATTAGGTTGGGATGTGCCACTGCTGGGATGTATCACTTGGCAAGTTTGCAGGTGCTTTGTTTTGTAGCTGGCCATCTGTCTGAGCTGAAAGACTTCCTAGGCTTAGGCTCTCTGCTTTGCCTTTGCTGGAATGGGATCACAAGCCGTTTTCCAGCCCCTGTTTCCTCTTTCTTGGAGGCAAGACTTGTGAAAATCCCTCTACTGTCAAGGAGTAAAGAGTGCCATGAAGCATCAGCAGAAGGATTGTTCCCCTCTGCATCTCCTTCCACCCCAAGTGCTTTGTAGCTGTATAGGGAAGAAGGGTGCAATGCAGACATCTGGTAGGAGAGATCTGCTTTTCAGTTTCAGTGCTCAAATGGAAGCTTGATAAACCATACAGAAATCCTAAACCTGACAGGAGGGCAAATACTATACTCCTAACTGGAAATTCCTCTTTGCTTCAGCAGCCTCTGCGGTAGGTTCTGCTGCTCGCTCTGCGCAAGGCATCAGCGTAGGCATCAAGGGTCCTCTGTTACAGGGCAAAGAAGTTCCTGGCATGTACAGTGGAGCTCTTCAGAAAATTACCATCCCCAGAACTTCTTCCTGCTGGTCGGGCTATCATACTGTCTTCTTCTGAAGGTGCCCTTTTAGTGCTTTCTGGCAGCTCTCCTGGTAGAATGGGGCAAACGCGCAGCTTTCCTGGACTCCTCAAGCTTGTAGAGGGAAGCTAAGCCCTGGGTGGGCTTTTCCCAGCCCTACAGCACTTACTGCTGTGTTGATGACGCTCTGCTGGCTACCACTTGGAGCCCAGCTGGGAGCTGCAGCTCCAGGGCTGACTGATCTTCTGTGCCTCTTCTTGTAGCTGTTTGGACTGCAAGGGCTGTGCTTTGGGTGAACCTGGTTTGTGTTTTGACCCCTTTGCTTTCCTGTTTATTGCAAGTGTGTTGTGAGCCCAGTGAGGGCTGTGGAGCACAGTGTCTGCATCAGTGGGAAGTATTATTCTGGCTCTGCTGCTCTTCTTGAAGCTTCATAAGGTGACAGCACTTCTCGAACAGATGTGAGGCTTTTCCAGCTGTTGCTCTTGGCAGTTTGTGAAGGGACTGTCCAAAGAGCAGTGGTAGAAGCCTGCATGTTTGTCAAAATTGCTCGCACACCTTTACGGATATCCTGGCAACAGAGAGTTGATGGTACTGGCATGAGTGTGTTCAGGCACGAGGCCTTTGGATGTTTCACTCCCTCTTAAAGCAGTTCCATGCTTCCCAAGGGAAGGTGACTGGGTGGACAGTCAGATGCATTTCTGTGTGCTATAATATCTCCAAACATCCAGTGATTTAATGAGTTTTTTGAGGGAATAGGTCTATTCATCTTGTGTGGCAGCAGTTCAGTGTACACATTCAAAGGAAGACTGTAGGCTTCAGAATTCAAAACATCCCTTTTTTTCTTATTGTTGGCGGTGGTCCTAATTTCTTATCTCGTAACCATATGCACGGCTCCTGGGGCAGTCAAAAGATACTCTGACTCTGAGAGCACCACTCTGGTCAGTGTAAGCTTTAGAGTGAGAGAAATAACATGCTTGCTTTCCTGCCAGCATGACATCAGGGAATTTATTGCCTCTTGATAAGAGGTGACATTCTTTTTGACGTATCTTTCATACATCTCTACTGACACTTGTTTATTGTCTTTTTTTTTTTTTTTTTGGAGCTTTGGTTCCCGTGCTTCAACTCTGGAGCGCTCAGAGAGCAACGGCAAACGGCAGGCAGCAAAGCGCCCAGGTTTTGTTGTAACCTGTCACCTGTTGGTGGTGTCAGAAAAATCTTGAAGTCGGCTCTATTTAAAAAAAAAAAAAATGCCTGAGGTGCAGCAGCACCAAGTGTCAGGATTCCTGGCTGGAATTCCTGATTGAACATCAAATACACGTTGAAATATCCTGTGTGCTAATGAGGGTATCCTTCAGGCCAGCAGGCAGCTGCCTGGTGCTCGCTAGCAGGAAATGAGGTACGGGAATGGTGCTAATCCAGCTTTTTTTCAGGGTTACTGGAGCATACCTTTCTCCAGTGATGTCCTCCCTTTCAAAAAACTACACATCCAAGAGGCACATGCTCTTACCCGTCAGCCAGGAAGCTGCCTTTGAGCCTCATTTGGCTCTGGAGGGGAAGTGAACTTGCCTTGCACTCCCCTGGAGAACGACCCATCCTCAGTGATCAGCAGCTCCCGTAGAGGAGCTGGCTTTGCCCTGCTGTTGAGGGTGTTTCTGAATGTAGAAAAAGTTCAGGATTCTCTGGGCAGCAAGCAAGAGGCATGGATAGCTCTTGCCTGGCAGAGAGCTGTCTTGGTTCCAATTATTTCTTCCAGGACGGTTTTCCAGTATTTTAACACAGCTACTGTGACCCTTGCGCATCAAATCGCCCGTCTTAAAGGACGGGAGTGTTTGTAGGTAGAGTGATTGAAGGGTAGGCAAGCAGGATGAGGTTTGTAGGGAGACATACTCTCTTTTAGCTGGGTTAGTCCTGAAGAAGGACTTGCATGCCTGAAAGCTTGGGTTTTGGTTTTTTTCTATACAAGTAAATTGGCTGATTGAATTACTGATCCTCCCTCTCCCTGCCTATCTACCTCACTTGAAGCTAACGGCTACTGCAGGATTTTCTAGGCAGCCTAATCTGACCTGTTGTACAAACACGGAAAGCATCCAGCCCCCTTCACCGCAACTCTGGCTTCGGTGGAGCAGCAGAGCAAGCTGATCCCAGGCAGGACCACGATCCTGTCTTCTGTCATGTTTTGGTGCAAGCCAGCTGCCTTCGTGCTTTGTTGTAAGACTGATGCTGTCCTGGGGACATGCAACAGCAGAATTATAGCAGTTCAGCTTAATTTTTTTTATTATTTGAAAGCTACCTGTGGCTTGGGTCTCTGTTTTGGGTCCTGACAACCCCTGCTCAGGCTCAATGGTTTCTGGTGCTGGTCAGAGCAGAGATGCTGCCATGGCCAGGGCACTGGGAGTCCTGGCGGTGTGTCACCAGGCTGACTTTAAAAAGGGAGTCCCCTCCGATTATTTCTGGAAAAACAGTGTGACACATCCATTCGTGCCAGTCTGCTTCCTCTGCTTTGTGCAGACTTGCCCTTTAAGTAGAGTGAAGACCTGCCAGTCTTTCCCTGAATGTGCTGACCCCAATAGATGAGCTATTACGGTTTTAAGGGCTGACTCACTCTTCTCTTGCTCTGCTCTGGCAAGAATTTGATACTGACAGGACCTCAGAGCAGTCATTCTTTGAAATTTTTTTATGAATGGTATTTGTAAAGTCACCTAGAGTCCTTTTCAGAACAGTGCATTTCAAAAAACCTCAAGATTTTCTGACCTTTGGTAGGATATTCAAGCCTGCAGATAACAAGTTTGCTTCTCTTACTTGCCTTCAGGGACTACTTCTAGTGGACAGTAGTGTCCCCAGGCACCGCTTACCGATGTGAAAACCTCTGCTTTCTAATTACTTATGTGGGTTTCTGTAGCTGGCAAGTCCAGAAGGACTCAAACGCAGCCTTCCCAATCTTCTAGCAGATTTCTCTTGGGCTGTAGAGGGAGCTGGGGAAGATGAGCGAGATGAGTTAGACTCTGAAAATACTCAGAAAGCTGTTTGTTGATGCAGCTTTACTTAAGATGACAAAATTCTTCTCAACTTCCATAGCAAAGCAGCTCTGGGAGTCAGCTTTATCCCTGTGAGGATCTCAAGGTGGTGCTCTGGGCTTTGAGTTTGTAGCAGAGGAGAGATTTTCTCCCTGGATCCCCTAGCCTTGTGTGTTCCTGAGAGTTCCTGAAAGCACTGCTATGGCATCACTAACCTTGGTCCTGCTTCTCCTCATGGGAATGCTGAAGGGGCAGGAGTAAAGCTGTTGCACCACTGGGTTTGGGGGGATTTTTCCTTTTTTTTTTTTTTTTTTAATGATGCTTTTAGAGTACCAGTATTTGCGTTATTCAGATGCGTGGGCTCAGTGTTGAAAGGCTGGTGTCACAACGGGGCCTACGAGCCAGATGTGTAAATGCAACAGAAATATCAAAACGCAGAGTCCTCCTCCTGTCTGCGCCGTGCAGTGACACTTCCCTTTCTCTTGCAGGTCTCAAACAGCTGTTGAAACAAGGATCGGTGCAGAAGGTGTACAATGGCTTGCAGGGATATTGATGTGCGGAAAAATCGGACTTAATGGAAAATGCAGAGTCAGATTTGTTTGCAGTCTGTTCTCCTGCCCACTGCAGAATGGCAAAGAGGGAGGGTGGGGCAATTGTTGAGGTATATATAATTTTTATTTTTTTTCTTTGTAAATTGTGGAAGAGCTCAGATGAGCTGGGGGAAATACTACCCTTTTCAGGACATACCTGGTGCTGCCTATCACGTTCCACGTCCTGGAACAGCAAAGAGACTCCTTGAGCAGAAAAAAAAAAATTGGGGAAAGGAGTTTTAAATTCCACGCAGATTGGAATTTCTGGTTTTTAAATACATTTTGATGTGACTTTTCTTCACCATCTCAACATATTTTCATAGCTTCTCCTGCTTTTTATGTCCTTTGTGTCAGTCTCTTCTGAGTTTCTGTTGTTTTGTTGTTGGTTTTTTTGATCCCAGTCCTTCCTGCCCTTCCCCTCTGAGTTCAGAGTGTGGTGTTGCTTCGGAGTCTGTGTTCCTGGGGCAGGAGTTCGGATGCTGTTGGGAGTGGACTGGCAGGAGAGCCTTTACGGGCTATGTTAGGCCCCACAGATGGTTGGGAAAGCAGCAGAAAAGAGTCTCTTCAAGCTCCTGTGGACTCTCTTAACTACCAAGTAGTCCTCATGTCCCAAAAATTAAAGTTTGATTTTTAAATTTGAAGTCACAACAGCTTAGGAAAGACTCCTCAGACTTCCACGGTGGGATTTTTTAGAAAATCACAGGAATAGCTCCTCGTGGCCTTGGTTCTTCCTTGTTGCCCCCGAATGTAACCAACAGCTTGTCTGGAAAAGTTCACTTTACCTCCTGTGCTCTGTCCTCTGTGAGGATGGGTGATGCTAACAGCACAGAAATAAAGGTGTTTGAGTTGGAATGGCAAAAAACTCCCTGGTTCTGTATTTCAGCAGCCCTCACCCTGGGACAGCTGCAAGTCGTTGGACAAACAAGGAACTGTCCCTTTGGTGCTCCAAGCTCTGAGCTGCTGGGAAGGGTGAAACCACGGCTGCTAATACCAGCAGAAGCTCTGTAGCTGCTTCAGTTGAACCAAGGGCCTCCGCTCTGTCATGAAGACCCTGCTGCTTTAAGCGTCCCCGTGATGGACTCTCATCTCCACATGTCCTTCAGGAGCGGCAGCTAAAGAGTTTCTCAGAGGTGTCAGTGTCAGGCTTGTGATTCACTGCGACAGGGATGTAGGCAGCAAGAGAAATAAGGCAGTTGTTCATGTTCTCCTCCTTCCCTCTGGGCTCTTAGGGGCTATAAAGTGGGATCCTCACAGCTCCTGCCTTACAGCTCATCCCCTGCCTGGGAAACAGATGGCATCTGGTTTTTCTACGTGGAAATATTTGCTGGGTAGCAGCAGCAGGAGACTCAAGGTAGTCGGTTTGGTTTTTTTGTTTTATTTTAAGTAGCTCAGATCTGAGCTCAGAGAGTTGGAGAGCAGCTCTGGGCCAGCCCTCGTGTGCTGCTGCCCTTGGTCTGGCTATGTCCCACCCAACTCTTCAGCTCCAGCGTGAGCTGACGCAGCGGAAGCAGCAGCACCGGGAAGGTTTCCTGTTGGATCCTTTGTACGTTTGCTTTGGCAGAGCAAAGCAGGGGCTTCGGGAACAGCTGGGAGAGGGGGGCAAGACAAACCCAGGATGCCAAACTCTTGGTCTCAGTGCTCATCTTCCTCGAAATCCATAAGTGTAAGCCATTAATCCCACGTGAGGCTGCTGCCCGAGCGTCTGCCCACTCGATGACCAGCTCTTTCCAGGTGTCTGTAGGAAGCTCTGCCCCCACTTCCCCCCACCCTTAGCTTAGATTTCGAAGAAACCTCAGATTTCAAAGAAACTCCTTCTGCTATCCTTGCGCGTGGGGCTGGTTCCTGTTCCCTCAGCCCCTTGAGGGTCCGTTTGATGGTTGCCTTTCCGCCTTCCTATTCCACTGGCGCACAACCACACTGCCAGCGCTTGCCTGTAGCAATAAAACCCAAAAGCCAGGACCTCACACCAAAGTCTCAACTTCTCCTCGGGAGAAGGTTGTGTAACCTTTCCTACCTGCACCCCTAGCAGCCGGCACTGGGTTTATTTCAGGCATGAGTATTTATTCGTGCTGCTGCTTTTTCCTTTCCCCGCTAATTCTTTTCCTTCCTGTGGTTTGGGTTGTTTTTTTTCCCTTTTCATTGTGGCTCTGGACTCCTCTGAGAGGCCAGTAGAACAGCTACAATAGCTGCAAAGCCCCGGCTTTCACCAGGGTGAGAATTAGAAAAGAAAGCCTCAAATCTTACTGCGCAGCCCTGCTTCCTGCCGTCTTCCTCTCCCCCCTGGGCTCCTCCGCCTTTCCCACCTTCAGGCAAAGCTTCCAGGGTTTCCATGCTTTCTCTGCAGGCAGGAGCACGTGCTAGTGTGTGCCAGGGTCTGGTTCAAACATTTCCATGGGTTTTGGTACGCTTGCCCCAAGAAAGTTGTGCTGCTTCTAGGGCTGTGGGGAGGTGTTTGTCCTCCAGGGGGCCGTGGAAGCTCTTGGGTGGCTCTGACATCCTGTGTCCCCTGTTTCAGTAACACGTCGCTGGTGCGAGTGAGTTGTACCGCACGTGGCCTCCTTTATCTCATATAAATGCTTCTTAGGAGGCTTAGGTGTTCACATCACTGCTTCTTCTTGGTTTGGGACTGAGCAAGGGTCCTGAAGGTGCCCACCCCTGAGCTGGGACTCCTGTCACGCGCAGTCTTTATTTCCAGCCCCTTCTATGTGATACTGTTCCCAAATTGGATCAAATGAAAAAAAAAACAAACACCTAATTTCTTTGTCCCATTTCACCCTAAATCCTTGCGCAAGTCAAGGATTGTTGAGGGTTTAGATGGAGGCAAAACACTTGTCCTTGACTATATTTCTTGCTGTTTTAAGAAGGGGGATGTTTAAACAAGCCTGCAGTCCTTCCCTGGCTGAAATGGGATCCTGATTTCTCTCTTGAGTGCTTTCAATCACCTCCAAGACGCTGTGTGTGTTCCTCCAGGGCCTCGCCAAGGGCTCACTTTAAGATGCCATCGTCTCCGTCAGCACGGTGTTACCGCCCTGTGGCTCGGTGCCTCCCACCCCAGGAGCGGTGGAGGCATGGGTGGGGTGAGGACTCCATGGCGGGTAGATGATGGGAGTGAAAACGGGCTTCAGATCGGCTTTTCCTGAAAGCATCGTGCCCTGGCATCCTCATCCGCTCCTCCTGTCCCTCCACATCCGGGGCTTGCTGCAGCTAGAGCCAGGTTGCCCATCCCAAACCAGATATTGAAGTTTCAGGGCTGTGCACGGGAGCTTCAGGTACGTGGGAGCAGTCTGGCCCAAGCGGATGCCTTGTTCCTGGTGACTTCAGCTCTGCAGAAGGTCCCTGGCACAGAGCATCCCCTCCTCCCCGAGTCC
The DNA here is from genome assembly GCA_947846985.1 of Fratercula arctica. Classification (NCBI taxonomy): domain Eukaryota; kingdom Metazoa; phylum Chordata; class Aves; order Charadriiformes; family Alcidae; genus Fratercula; species Fratercula arctica. The sequence goes on from CANTUZ010000006.1 coordinate 24,543,993, forward strand.
AGGCAGGGGCTGACAGTGTTCCCAAACTGTGGTTTCTTTTCCATGGAAACTCCTCTGCAAGTGCAATACAGGCATGCGTGGAGATTTTTTTTTTCCAAAGAGCTTGTTATTTTAAAGTACTTATCTATATCTAAACTTTTCTGTGGAAATAGGAGGGGAGAAGTGACTGGTGCCAGGAGAAAATTACTCTGGAGACATGGATTTCTGATGTTCCCAAGGACATCTCAAATGGCTGAAGGCTGTGGTGGCCTGCCTCTGGCTGGGAAGGGCAGGTGATGCAATGATTCCTCGCTGGAATTCGTGGGGCTGATGAGCAGCGGTGGAGCATCTTACACGGGATGGCTTGGGAGCAGCCAGCCCGGCTGGGGCCGGGGTGGGAGGTGTGGTGGGACTGGTGGCATCCCGCTGCCCAGCAGCCTCCCTTCATCCTGACTGCCACGTCGCCCTGTTGACTGTGGCCAGCAGCCAGCTTTCTCCTCCCGTTTCCTCTGGATGGGTCCGGCACACTGACCTGGGAGGTGAGAGGAAAGGGAAGAGGGCAGCCGTGGGTCCTGGGCACCCGTACGCCCTATGAGGACTCACCAGCACAGCCCTTTCCTCTGCCATTCAACGTTTCCAGGGACCTGCCCCTTGGGTGGGGGCAGGAGGCTGAGAGAAAGCAAATACCCACCAGCCTCCACCCCCAAAACGACGTTGTCCCCCAAAAAATCGTCCCTTGCTCAAGGGAGGGCTGCCCAGGGGCTGTGACTCCCCTCGCCCCACTGCACACACACACACACACACACACACACGCCCCACTGCACACACACGCACACACACCCACACCCACACACCCCCCCCCCCGGGGTTAAAAAGGATGTTTGAAAACTGGCCGTGCCAGAAATGAGGACATCTGGGGCTGTGACAAGGTGGCTGCTGGGGAATTCAGAAGAGGTTTGTTTAGTCCAGAAAAGCGATGATGCCACCAGCGCAGGCACCAAGTGCATGAGGGGTGTTTGTAAGGCTAATCCCTTCTTCCTGTCCCCAGAGGCTAAAATCTGGTGCTCCCCATTTTCAGGATAAGCGCCGATACCCTCAGCCCAGCTGATTTTCCCAGCTGCTGCCTTCCCCATCCCCACCCCAGGAGGCGCAGGAGCCCCTTGCTCTGTTTTCGGGAGACTCCCTGCGTGGGTTTTTTTGCCGGCCATGGGCGAAGGGGAAAGGCGCTCCCCGGCCCCTGGGCATCCTCTTGCTCACTGGGACAACGTTCAAGACTGGGCGTCTTATCTCAACCCTTATCTCAAGCCAGCGGTAGCAGAGCTGAGCGATCGAAACCACGCAGGGGAAAGTGAAGCCTCACGCAGTGATGGGTGCGGAAAACCGGGATGGTTTGCTCTGGGGGAGATGCTGCCAAGGAGTAGGGGGGGGCGGGGGGGTGGGTTGTTAAAGCCCCCATGGTTTGTTCACCCTCTGGCAGAAAGCAAAAAAAACCCTGAGGAGGAAATTAAAACCACCCATCGGTTGACAGGATTGACAGGATATGGGGTTAAGCATTGGCGCCTGTCCCAAGCCGTGATGGAAGGCAGAGAAACAGCCAAATTTGGGAAGGGACTGGCCATGAATGTGGCTACCAGCTGCCGGGGAGATGGTGCATGTCGGGGTGGCAGTGGGGGGGAGCCCAGCTCCCAGACTGGGGCAGCTGGGCCACCTGTCCCCAGCCTCCTGCTCCAGGACAAGCATTGGTGGCCCCACCATGAGGTGGTTTGGGAATGAGGAAGAGAAATTTTGGGGCAGGGTGTGGATGCTACTGCCATAACCCCTCGGCTCTCAGCCACCATGCCCACATCAGGTGCTGGTCACCACCAGGGAGGTGGCCCTGAGACAGAGGGGTGGCAGCTTTGGGTGCATTGCCCATGGGCAAGCTTCAGGATGAGGCTGGCTTTTTGGGATCCCGCAGTTTTTGGGGGGGGGGTCCCTGCATCCGGGTACTGCCCCATCCCTGTGTGATGGCTGGCGGAGCCTCCAGAGGCCAGCAGCAGCGTCGGCTCTGTTCTGGAGCATTCTCCTGCTGCAATCCACATGGATGGGGGACCCGGGGGCAGGAAAAAGGCTTTTCCAGAGCTGTTTAAAGTGGACACTTCCTCATCTGTCCAAAAGATGATGTTATTCAGAAAAAAGAAAAGCAAAACAAGCCCTGTCGTTCCAGACCTCCCCAGTTTCTGGATCTCTCCTGGGTGCCAGCCCTGCTGCCGCCCTGTGTCCGCCAGCACCTTCCAGGCCTTGGGGCATCGCTCTCCCATGGGATCCACACTCTGCCTTCCCAGCTGGAGCAGGGGCCCGTGGCACCGCGGGGGGATGTGGCATGAGAATCACGCGGGATCTTGGGACCACGGTGGAACGTCTGCCCCTGCCTGCAGGCCGTAGAGACGCCCCAATTCCAAAAACCAGAGCAGAGCCGTGAATGCAGCAGTTTCTGCCAGCTGGAAGGTGGCTACGAGTGTTTTTATCCCTTTATGAGGAGCAAACCTACCACATTTGACCCTCACCATCAGCCTCATGTCCCCTGATGCCCACAGCAGGGACACGCAGTGCTCGGCCTGTGGCAGGGCTCCGCCAAGGGTGCTTCTTCAGAGGCCGAGCCATGACGTTGACGTGCCTCAGCCCCTTTGTTTTGGATCCTCCGGCTTCTTGGCTGCCATTTCCCTGTCGCGGAGGAGCCCGCTGAAGGGTGGGGAGCACCCTGGCCCCTGCCCCAGGAGCCTGGGGGAGGCGGGGGCTGCTCGGGGGGTGGCCGGCAGCCAGGGTGATGAGATGTGATCTTTGGAGACCTCCTCCTCCTCCATCCCTCCTTACAGACAACCCCTATGTCTTCTCCCCATCCCCTTTCTCTCCTGCAGCTCTTTTCCCATCTTCCCCCCCTCTGAGCCGCCGGGATGGGTATTTAGAAAGGAAGGAGCTGGAAGTTCATCCAGGAAAGCTCTTTGCTCCTCTGCTGTCCCCTCTTTCGGTGGCCCACGCCAGCTCCTGGCTTGCCCCCAGCCCTTCCTGCCCTTGGGGCAGCGCAGACGAGCAGGAGGGGAGTGTTGGGCTATGAGCGAAAGGGAAACGCAGCCAAGAGTTTATTATTAATATAAACGAAGTCCAAACCGTCAAAGGGCAGTTTTTGGCTGAGATCTAGGTCACAGAAAAGGAAAATAAAGCCGTGAATGCTGGTGTGCGGTACTGGTGAACGGTACTGGTGACGCAGCTCTGCCTTTCCTCAGCTGGGCCTCGGGGAGCAGTTTCTCGCCTTGGGGTCCCTGCGCCTGCCCTGCCCCGCGCCCGGCATCCCCACGCTCCCGTGTCCCTCTGGGATGCGCATCCTTACGGGAGAGGGGTGAATGCCTTGATCTGCTCAGAAAAACTGTCCCCGTCCGGCTGTCTCAACATCGGGGGCTCATACAGAGATGAGGAAATGAGAAAGAAATGCAGGGTCGCCACTTGCTCATTGGAAAAATCACTTAATTGAGTCAAACCAAAGCTTCGGGTGGATTGAAATGACCTCAGGAGGTGCAAACCCCCCCCCAATACTCTCTCCAGAGGCCTTGCAAACTCAGTGCATGGCTGGGGGTCTGACAGGGCTGGCAACGCCGACGAGCCCCACTCACATGTGCCTGCCCCCGTGGTGGATCTGCAGCCCCGTGGTGGATCTGCAGCCCCACGATGGATCTGCAGCCCCGCGGTGGATCTGCAGCCCCACGTGGGCACTGCTGGTGGGAAACGAGAGCATCTGAGCGGGGTGGGAGAGCTGACGGGTGGTTTTATTACAGGCCATCTCCAAGCAGTGCCACAAAGATGTGACATCCTCCCTCCTGGGCATTTGTCCCCACTGCAACAGGGAGAAAACAGGGTTTCAGTGCCATCCTTTTAACGCATTCTTGGCTCTTTCTCCTGCCAATTCCCCCCACCACCATCCTTCTTCCCCATTTTTTTCCATCTGTGCCAAGCACTAAGTCTCAGCACTCCGTGCTAGCCCAGCGTGGGGACCGTCCCCTGGGCAGCGTTCTGCTGCTTGGGGGGGTCAACCCAGTGAGGACCAGGCAGGGAAGCCACGGGTGCGGTGTCCTTTGGGAGCAAAGCCTGTGGCGCTGGGGAGGTATGTCCCTTGCAGGGCACAGGCTGGGTCCCTGCCTCCCCAGGGTGATGATGGGTCTGTCCCTGGCCTCCCCGGGGTGACGATGGGTCCAGTGCCTGCCTCCTCAGGGTGACAATGGGTCTGTCCCCTGCCTCCACAGGGTGACGTGGGACGGCTGCCGGCTCCGCTAGCATCTCCCTCCTGTGCACAAGAAGATGCCCACGGCCATGCCCAGCAAGGCGACGGTGCCCAGGATCAGGCCCAGCACCAGTGGGGCGTGTGACCGGCTGCTCTGTTTTCCTGCAAGAGGCGAGAGGGGTGGAGGTGATGACTGGGGTCGCTCCCACTGTGTCCCCGCCCCCCCCTCCCAGCCCCAGCACGGACCCATCCCGGCGCTCTGAGCCCGCAGGATGTCTACGCAGGTGGTGTTGAGGAAATGCTGGAGGTCCTGGGTGGTCTTGGGCCACTTCATCAGCTCCCCCTCAGCGTAGGCAGCCACGGCGTCCCCACCGGGCCAGCGCCGCTCCCAGGTGGCGTTGGGGACATGGAAGCTGAGGAAAGCCGTTCCGTTGAGGGTCACCTCGTAGAAGCTGTGGGCTGTGCCGTTGGGGAAGAGCCGGCAGCCCAGGCGGCAGCACAGACTCTGGGTGTCTGTGGGGACGCAGGGAGGGGGTCAGGGTCTGCACGCTCCCACCCGCAGCAGCCCGTTGCCGTCACCAGCATCAACCCATGCACTGAGTTTGCAAAGCCTTAGCCTTGCGCTGCCCAGCCCACCCACAGCTTTGCCTTCTCTTGGTTCCACTGCAGCCGCAGCTTTTCCAAGGGCCGGGCAGCTGCGCTTATTTTCCCCTTCCTTATCTGCGTACAGCGCAGCTTCGGTTTTATAGGTACGGGAGGTTTTTCAGCGCAGAGCAAGATACTCATCACTCTGGCGGAAGGATGCGGCACAGGGAGTGTGGGGACACTGGGTGAGAGGAAGTGAAGGGCTCACAGCCGAGACCCCGAGGGGAGAAAGTGCTCCCCGAGGGATGGGTAAGGAAACGCAGAGCTGGGACAAAACTGTTTTGGGGGCAACAAAGAAAATGAAGGTAAAACACACCCTGCACAGGCACATTGAGGGTAACAGGGGCTTGCGGAGCAGTGTGGGCACAAAACCATCACCATCAGCGTCCCACGCCTCCTGGGAAGGCTGTGGGATGCAGCCGGGATGCAGGTGAGATGCAGGTGGGATGTGGACAGGGTGCAGGCAGGGTGCAGGCGGGGTGCAGGCAGGGTGCAGGCAGGGTACAGGCAGGGTGTAGGTGGGGTGCAGGCAAGATGCGGGTGAGATGCAGGTAAGATGCAAATGAGATGCAGGCGGGGTGCAGGCAGGGTGCAGGTGGGATGCAGGCAGGGTGCAGGCAGCGCACAGGCAGGGTCCCTACACCTCACCGTCCCCCTGGGCTGCAGCCCCCAGCCCTTTTCTGGAGGTTGAGCATCACCCTGTTCCCGGGGTGGGCTAGGGGTAAGAAATTCCCAGCTCCGCAGAAGGGCTCCTTTTTCCCAGTGCAAGGTTTTGCATGTGGCCGTGTCCCTGTCCCTTTGCCCAGCTGTCCCCAAGGAGCCGTCCCCGTGCCCAGGCAGTGCAGGGGGGGCTCCCCTTTCCCCAGTGGGACCCGTCCCCTCACCGGGCCATGTGTCCCCGTGCCCCCCCCCGGGTACCACTCACAGTTGATGGGCCTCTCCTTGCTGAAGAGCTGCACCAGCTGGCTGAAGTGGAGCAGGTAGGTGTTCACATCCTGCTGCCGCCTGGCCCAGGTCTCCGGGGGCTCCAGCGGCAGCACCTGGGTGACATTAAGCCCCTCCAGGAGGTGGCTGAGCCGCCCATCCAGGCTGGCGTTCCCCCAGAAGATGGAGCTGCCTTTGTAGACGCGGGTCCATTGCAGCATGGTGAAGGTGAGTGGGGCTGCGAGAGACACCGGACATCACCCTCCGCCCCGTCCCCTTCCCGTAAGCCGCGGGTGTCCCCCACGCCAACCCCAAGTCTCTCCAACCCCACCGCCACCGTGTCCTCGCCTTACCCGCCTGGTCTGCCCCGCAGCCCAGGGCTCCGCAGAGCAGCAGCAGCCAGAGCATCATTGGGACAGGGATGGGGAAGGGGATGGTGGCCCTACGGCTGGCCTGGTGGGGAGTTAAGCGTGGGGACGGGGATGGGGACAGGAATGGTGGCCCCACGGCTGGCCTGGCGGGGAGTTAAGCGGGAGCAGGGAGGTGGGGCTGCAGGAGGAGGAGAGTGGGAGTCTGGCCAGGTCTTTCCCATTTCCTTAGCCCGAGCCACCCACACCCCTTCCCTGCCGGACACACTGGTGGTGACCGGCCTTGCAGCGCCTGGGGATGGTGATGGGGGATGAGGCTCTGAGCTCACCCCGGGGCCTGCAGGACCATACGGCACCGCTCCAGCCGGCGGGGGAGAGAGCAGCCAGCGCCTGCCTCAGTTTCCCCATCTCTTGGCTGGGATGGGGCCCCGACCCCGCTCCCCCAGGGTGACGCCAGAGGGGACACAGCAGCGGGGGACCACTCTGGGAGGAGAAGGGAGGGACGGAGGGGAGCGGCCTCACAGCGCCACACTGCACCCAGACACCCAGCGCCGTCGGTCCCACCAAGCGCTGGAGCGAAGGGACCCCCATCCCTGTAGGGATGCGACCCTCGGGATGTGGCATCCTTGCAGTCCCTGCGATGGGCTGGGGGGAAGGGGTGGGACTGGGAAACCTCTGGCTGGTCTCGCTCTGTGTGTTCTTTTTTTAATTATACCTGAAATAATTAGATTAAAATTTAAGAAAATGTAGAATTTATATTAAAATATAAAATTTATATTAAAATATCCAGCTCGACCAGCTGGCACAGCATGGCACCACCTGGGGCAGCGCGTACCGGCACCATGCCGCCTGCCATGGCGTGGTATGGGAAGGTATGGCAAAGTATGGAGCAGTATGGAATGATATGGGACAGTATAGGATGGTATGGCATAGTACAGCACGGTATGGCATGGTACGGTGCAGTATGGCACAGTATGGCATGGTATGACATGGTATGGTGCAGTATGGGATGGTATGGAGCAGTATGGGACAGCATGGGGCGGTATGGGGCGGTATGGCACAATACGGCATGGTACAGCACAGTATGGCACACTACAGGATGGTATGGTGTGGTACAGGGTGGTATGGGATGGTATGGCGCGGTATGGGAAGATATGGCATGGTATGACGCAGCATGGGATGGGATGGGATGGTGTGGTATGGGACAGTGTGGCACAGTATGGCATGGTAAGAGTAATATGGCATGGAACGGGACAGTATGGGACAGTATGGGACAGTATGGGATGGTATGGTGCAATATGGGATGCTGTGGGATGCTACAGGACATCATGGCATGGAATGGGACAGTATGGGACAGTATGGGACAGTATGGCATGGTATGGTGTGGTATGGGACAGTATGGGATGGTATGGCATAGTATGGGACGATATGGGATGGTATGGGCCAGTGTGTTATGGTACAGGATGGTATGGGATGGTATGGCATGGAATGGGACAGCATGGGATGATATGGGACGGTATGGCATGGACTGGGACTGTATGAGACAGTATGACATAGTATGGGATGGTATGGCATAGTATGGGACAGTGTGGGATGGTATGGCATGGTACGGCACGGTACAGGATGGTATGGGACGGTATGGCATGGACTGGGACAGTACGAGACAGTATGGGAGGGTATGGCGTGGTATGGGATGGTACGGGATGGTATAGAACAGTATGGGAGGGTGTGGCGCAGTATGGGACAGTATGGCGCGGTATGGCACAGAACAGGACGGTACAGGACGGTATGGCGTGGAATGCGACAGTATGGGAGGGCATGGCGCGCTGTGTCGCGCTGCGTCGCGGTGCGTCGCGGTGTGTCGCGCCAGGGCCGCGGGGCGGGGCGTGCCCTCGCCGTGCGGGGCGTGTCCGGGGCGTGTCCCCGCCGGGGCGTGTCCGGCGGCGCCGGTGCCGGGAGCGCAGCGATGGCGGCGGCGGAGCTGGAGCGGCTGCGGATGGCGGGGGCCGGCATGGCCATCGCCGTCCTCACCAGCGGCGGGGACGCGCAAGGTGGGGCCGGGCGGGGCGGGAGGGGAGGGGACGGGACGGAGCGGGGGACACGCCGCGGTCCCGCCCCGCGTGTCCGCGTCGCCCGGCCCCGCGGGCGCGGCGGGGACAGAGTCTGCGGGGCCTCGGGGCGCGCAGCGGGGACGCGGTTCAGGCTCCTCCCCGGGGAGCGGCAGGGGGGAACGGGACACCCCGCCATCCCCTGTCCCCCCCACCGGGGAAGGGTCACTGCGCCCCCCCGGCCGTGTCCCCGACGCCCCCGGCGCACCCTCCGTGGGAGGTCACGGACCCCACGGGGGAACCCCCACGGTGGGGCCCCCCCCTGCCCGGGGACACGCAGCTATTTCTAACACGTCTGGCTCTGGGGCGGTTGCTCGTCTGCAGCTCCCACCCGTGCACCGAGTTCCCCCAGTCTCTGCCTGCGTGGCGCACACACCGCCCCACTCAAGGGGACACTTCGAGGTCACCTATAGGATCCGGTCCCCTATGGGGCGGGGGGTCCCTGGGGATCGCCCCAGCTCACATCTCGCTTTCCCAGGGATGAACGCCGCCGTCCGCGCCGTCACCCGCATGGGGATATACGTGGGAGCCAAGGTCTTCCTCATCTACGAGGTTGGGGTGCCCCCCTGCTCCCCACCACAGGTGGGGGGGAACCACCCCCCCAGAGCCGGGGCACCCCTCACCCTCCACCCCCTGCTTCTCCGCAGGGCTACGAGGGGCTGGTGGAGGGGGGAGACAACATCAAGCAAGCCAACTGGCTCAGCGTCTCCAACATCATCCAGCTGGTGAGGATCACCCGTCGGGCCATGAGACCTCCAAATCCCACCTCCCATCCTAAATCTGCGTGACGAGCTGTGTCCCCCCCTACCTTTGTCTCTCCAGGGTGGGACGGTGATCGGCAGCGCCCGCTGCAAAGCCTTCACCACCCGGGCGGGCCGGCTGCGGGCCGCCCGTAACCTGGTGGAGCATGGCATCACCAACCTCTGCGTCATCGGCGGGGACGGCAGCCTGACGGGTGCTGACATCTTCCGCTCTGAGTGGGGTGGACTGCTGGAGGAACTGGTCCGAGACGGTGGGTGAACCCCTCTCCCAAAACCCCTGGGTGGGTAGAGCTGAAAGCATTGAGGAGATCTTGAGGTCCACAGGTCCACCCCATCACTATGACCTCCAAGGAGGGCTGGGCTCCTCCGCTGCTCTGCAGGATCCGGCGTGATGCTGGAGGGGGACAGGAGCACCCTAAAATGAAGGGTGGCGCGGCCGTGTCCCCCCCCACAGGGCAGATCAGCGAGGAGGTGGCACGGGAGAACTGCCACCTGAACATCGTGGGACTGGTGGGCTCCATCGACAACGACTTCTGTGGCACCGACATGACCATCGGCACCGACTCAGCGCTGCACCGCATCATGGAGGTGATCGACGCCATCACCACCACGGCGCAGAGGTGAGCGGGGCTGGGCACTGGGGGGCTGGACCACCCCAGGCATCAAACCCACCTTCCTTCTCCCACCCGTGTCCTTGCAGCCACCAGCGGACATTCGTGCTGGAGGTGATGGGCCGCCACTGCGGGTAAGCACCAGCCGGTGGGGAAGCCAATCGGCAGGGATGGGATGCCACGTTTTGGGGACGTTCCTGGGGACAGTACTGCCACCACTGTGTCCCCCCAGGTACCTGGCGCTGGTGTCAGGCTTGGCCTCGGGCGCCGACTGGCTCTTCATCCCCGAATCCCCTCCAGAGGATGGCTGGGAAGACCTCATGTGCGAGAGGCTTGGGGAGGTGAGCGAGGGGGTTCCGATGGTCCCATCCCCCTTTTGTCCCCGGAGAGTCCCCAGAGGGACGCAGGCTGAGCCCCGCGGCCAGCACCCGGCCCCTGCGAAGCTTCGGGAGCTCCTGCTATTGTCCCTGTGAAACGGGGCACTCAGCCGAGTGCAAATCCAGCCCTCGGGTGCCAGGGGCTGTGCTGGCCCGGGGGCTCAGACACCCAGAACCTGAGCCACCCCTCTCCGGGGCTATGGCCGGTGGGGACAAAGGATGCTCGTGCTTGGCCACTGATGAGTTTTGGCTGAGCCACGGCGGCAGTTTCCCTCCTCTCACACCAGACGCGCAGCAGAGGGTCGCGGCTCAACATCATCATCATCGCCGAGGGCGCCATCGACCGCAGCGGCAAACCTATCTCCTCCAACTACGTGAAGGACGTAAGCGCCCGCTCCCACCCCCACTCCAGCCCCTGCTCCAGTGACCACGGGTCCCCAGCGTGATGTCCTCTCTTCTCCCCAGCTGGTGGTGCAGCGCCTGGGCTTCGACACGCGGGTCACTGTCCTCGGCCATGTGCAGCGCGGAGGGACCCCCTCAGCCTTTGACCGGGTGCTGGTAGGTCTTTAGGGGTGGTTGCCCATGGCGGTGTCCCCATGTGAGTCCGGGGCAGTGTCCCGCCCGGCTGGCACGGGTAGCCGGCAGCGGCGGGTGGCCCTTTGCCTTCGCAGAGCAGCAAGATGGGGATGGAGGCGGTGATGGCGCTGCTGGAGGCCACGCCGGACACCCCCGCCTGCGTGGTGAGCCTCTCAGGGAACCAGTCGGTGCGGCTGCCGCTCATGGAGTGCGTCCAGGTGGTGAGTACTGGGGCTGGGGGTGGCAGATCAGGCACACCAGCCCCCCACGTGGGGGTCCCGCTCCCCTCCCCACGAGCATGGGTGTCATGGTGCTGCATCTCTCCCCGCCCCAAGACGAAGGACGTGCAGAAGGCCATGGATGAGAAGAGGTTTGAGGAGGCCATCCAGCTCCGGGGGAGGTGAGGAGCGGGGACTGGCACTGGGGGGTGACATCCCTACAGGGTGGCCAAAAGGATGTGCTGGGGTGGGGGCTGCTCCCTGGGGAGGAACCAGTGGCTCCGGCAGCCGGGGAGGGTCCCCCCCCGCACCCTGGGGTCCAGGTGCACCTCGGGACCATGCTACCTTGTCCTTGCAGGAGCTTTGAGAACAACTGGAACATCTACAAGCTGTTGGCGCACCAGAAGCCAGCGCAGGAGAAGGTGAGGAAGGATGGGGAGCAGGGGACACCTTCCCCACCTTGGGGACACGCAGTGACGTGCTGTCCCCATCCCCGCAGAGCCCCTTCAGCATGGCCATCCTGAACGTGGGTGCCCCCGCCGCCGGCATGAACGCCGCCGTCAGGTCGGCCGTGCGGATCGGCATCTGCCAGGGACACACCGTCTACGTGGTGAGCGACGGCTTCGAGGGCTTGTCCAAGGGGCAGGTAAGGGGGACAGCGAGCCTGGGGGGCGGCGGGTTTCCCAGGGTGGGGGGGTGCGGGTTTGGGCTTGGAGGGGGTGCTGGGGTGCTCCCCACCCCAAAACTGAGTGCTGCTGCTTGCAGATCCGTGAGGTGGGCTGGCACGACGTGGCTGGATGGCTGGGGCGCGGAGGGTCCATGCTGGGCACCAAGCGGTAAGCACAGCCCCAGGAAGGGGATGGGGGACATAGGGGAGGGAACACCGCTGTTCCCAGGGATTGCGGGGACCCCTCCCCCCCCCCATCCTCACCCCGCGGTCTCTCCTCCCCTTCCCCACCACAGGACCCTGCCCAAGACCTGCATGGAAAAGATCGTGGAGAACGTGCGGAAATTCAACATCCAGGGGCTGCTGGTCATTGGGGGGTTTGAGGTGCGGGGGGAACCCTCAGCCCTGGGCTGGGTGGGGGCCGGGGTGGGCTGTTGGCACCCCAGCCGGTGCGGGCACCCCGGGCCACCCATTCTGGGGTGCGGATCCGGCCCCAGTGCCGGCATCTCCCCAGCTCTCGGCTGTCTGCAGGCATACGAGGGGGTGCTGCAGCTGGTGGAGGCCCGCGGGCAGTACGAGGAGCTCTGCATCATCATGTGTGTCATCCCCGCCACCATCAGCAACAACGTGCCCGGGACCGACTTCAGCCTGGGCTCGGACACGGCCGTCAATGCGGCCATGGAGGTGAGGGACAGGGCTCACGGGGCCGTCCTGCTCTGCCAGGTCCCATCATGTTTTGGGATGACATGCAGGAATGAACCAGCCTCCCATCCCAGGCAGCAAAGATGGGTTTTCCTGGTGTGACCCCACACACACCTTTTTCCCAATGTAGAGCTGTGACCGCATCAAGCAGTCGGCCTCGGGCACCAAGCGCCGCGTCTTCATTGTGGAGACCATGGGGGGCTACTGCGGGTACCTGTCGACCGTCACCGGCATCGCAGTGGGCGCTGATGCCGCCTATGTCTACGAAGATCCCTTCACCATCCACGATCTGAAGGTGAGCAGGGCAAGGGGCTGCTTTCTGGCAGCATCGTTTGGGTAAAATAAGATGGAAAAGCAGGAAAGAGAGGGCTCCAGCCAAGCCCCATGAAGCCACTGGGTGACATTAGCCGCTCTCAAGTTGAAATGAGAGGACCTGGGATGGCTGCAGAGGACATGGGACGCTGCTGGCATCCTGGTGTTCCTCTTGCAGGCCAATGTGGAGCACTTGACTGACAAAATGAAGACAGATATCCAGAGAGGGCTGGTGCTGCGGTGAGTTGGGGACCCCTGGGGATGCTGGCTGAAAACCTCAGCCCGGTGGCGGGGAGCAAGGCCAGCGCTGAGCCCGTCCCGCGGCCACAGAGGGTCCCTGGGCACAGTGAGGTTCAGCGTGGTGGGTGTGCAACGTCCTGCCCGAGGATGCTACGCTCAGCCAGGGGGACAGTCCTGCACTGGATGCCTCCACTGCTGTCCCCACCCCAGCCCCAGGGTCCTGCTGGGGAGGTGGGCTGGGGCTCTGAGCCTCAGGGAGAACAAAACAGCAAAAAAAAAGGGGGTTAGGGGAGCGTGGAGGGACCCCCTGGGGACTCCAGATTAAGGAGCAGCCCCCCAACCCCTTCCCTCCGCTCCCCCAGCAACGAGAAGTGCCACGAGCACTACACCACCGAGTTCCTCTACAACCTCTACTCCTCTGAGGGCAAAGGCATCTTTGACTGCAGGATTAACGTCCTGGGCCACCTCCAGCAGGTACGGGGGACAGAGCAACGTGGGCCACCACTGTCCCCAGGAGCCAGGCAGGCTGACATCACCCTTTCTTTGTCCCCAGGGTGGAGCCCCGACCCCCTTTGACCGCAACTATGGGACCAAGCTGGGAGTGAAGGCGGTGCTGTGGATGTCGGAGAAGCTGCAGGAGGTCTACCGCAAGGGTGAGCCAAGGGCTGGGGGTCCCAGGGGGTGGGGTGGGGGTCTGGTGGCACTGGTCAGCCCCTGCTGCACCGGGCTTGGCCGCTTGGCTGCCAGCGAGGTGGCCATGGTCGGCTGTGTCCCCCTCCCAGGACGCGTGTTTGCCAACTCGGGCGACTCTGCCTGCGTGATCGGGCTCAGGAAGAAGGTGGTGGCCTTCAGCCCCGTGACGGAGCTCAAGAAAGTCACCGATTTCGAGTAAGTCCCCATCCCCATGACCCAGCGGTTCAGCAGGTCCTGGGGGACCTTCCCGGGTTGTCCCCAGGGTCACTTGAGAGCCGTGTCCCCCGCTTTGCAGGCACAGGCTGCCCCAGGAGCAGTGGTGGCTCAACCTGCGGCTGATGCTGAAGATGCTCGCCAACTACCAGATCAGCCTGACCGAGTACATCTCAGGCAAGATGGAGCATGTCACCCGCCGCACCCTCAGCATCGAGAAGGGCTTCTAGTCCCGCCAGCCTGAGCCATAGCCCCCCTCCATCCCCACGTGCTGCTCGGGGAGCACCGGGTCCCTCCTGTTCTCAGTAGCCCTGTAGCTTTGCCACCGATCCCTTAAAGCAGGCAGAGCCTGGTACCGGCTCCCAAAACTGCACAGTCCTGCCCCAAATCGCTAGTCTGGGGTCTGGTCCCTGTGCAGATGCAGCAAAGAGGTGTTGCTAGTGCCCTGCTGCACAGCCCAGACCCTTAATCTTCCCTTAATGATTTATTCTTATTATTTAATGATGGGGTATTTAGTGGCTTGACCGCCTGAGCCAACTGCTGCTTTTAGTCGCCCACATGCGGGAGGGGAGCGGAGGTGCCATCCCAGAGAGGGTAGGGGCTGGTACCAGGGGCTATCAGCTGCCCCAGGAGCTCTGGTGAAGCCCCGTCCTCCCATGGCATTTGCCCAGTGGGGTGTCTCGAGGGCTCAGCGCAGAGCACGGGTCCTGGCAAGCCCCTCTTCCCCGGCCACCTTGCATGACGCTTGGCTGTGACCGTCACCGCGCGGCCTCGGGTGCCAACGGGACCGTGCTCGTCATCTCACCGCTGCTCTGTGACCCCCCAGTCCCCAAATCTTGTACCATTCGTGGCGCTGCTCTCCTCCTCTAGAGATAAAACCCGCTGGAGCCAAACCCCCCTCGCCAAAGAGTGGTTATTGGGCACCGAGTGCCTGCGGGGAGGAATGGGGGGCAGACCCAGGGTTAGGATGGGGATGAGCAAAGCCAGACAGTTTGCCGGAGCTGGATTAATGCCAGGCCAGGATGTTTCCCTGCTTCGTGCGTCCTCAAACCCTGGGAGAGTGGGACCATGGGCGGCCTCTCCCTGGCTGGGCCGCAGTGGGTGCAAGGTCAGCATCCCTTTGCGGGTAGACTTCGCAATCCTGGGGAAATATCGCTTCTCCCTTGTTTTGGTTCCCACCTTCAAAACAAGCGCAGAAGCGATTTATCAAGGCGATGTGTGTGTGTTGAGGCAGTTTCTCAGGGCGGCTGCCAAGTGCGCCGGCTCCCGCATGCGGCACTGGGGCTTGGCTGAGCTCCGCCACGCTCAGCCCATGCCAGACGGATGCGCGTAGCCCCTTTCCCAGGCTGCTTTCCTCCCGGGGCTTTCGGCTGACGGCTCTAGCCTCTGGGACATCGCCAGCACCAGGACGCATCACACTCTTTTGGGTCAAATGCAGTTATTTTTTTCCTCCCCGCGGAGTTTTCCCCAAGTGAGAAGTCCCCCCCGATTTCAGTACTTTTCCCCTAGCTGGCTGCGTTGCTCGTTAGAGGCTCTGGAGGAAGATGGTAATTATTGTATCTGCCTTGACAGAGCTAGACACACAGAGAAACAGCAGATGGAGGCAGCGTCGCTGTGCTTCCCGGGCAAGTACCTGCTCTGGGGACCCCAAGCAGAGACCTGGCTGTTCCTCCCAACACAGGGAAGGCGGCAGGTGGGAGATGGGTTCTCCCACCGTCCCGTGTGCCGCTTTCAAGGCACATCTAGCTCCCAAGCAGGACACCCCATCAGCCACAGACCCCCATATCACAGTGGTCCCACACACCTGACTCACCATCGGACTCCAAGAGTCCCTACAGATGCTTTGGACACAAGCTGTGCTGGATCCATGCCCGCAGGCAGACAGCTGCCGACGTTTTCCATGCCCAGGAAAGGTCTGCCCTCGCTGCTCAACATCCCCCACTGAGGCAGGTCAGGGCGAAAGCAGGGCAC
This sequence comes from Fratercula arctica, assembly GCA_947846985.1. Lineage (NCBI taxonomy): Eukaryota > Metazoa > Chordata > Aves > Charadriiformes > Alcidae > Fratercula > Fratercula arctica. Next base: position 24,559,610 of record CANTUZ010000006.1, read on the forward strand.
ACCGAAAAGCCCCACAGTTGTACCGTCACCCAGGTGGAGCCTCGTGCCCGAGCGCAGCTGGTGGCCCCAGGCATTCGGCTCCTCTCCAGCGCATGTGTTCTCCAGCCTGGCACTCTCGGCAGCAGGCAGGGCACTGCAGGGGCTGGCACGGCACCACAGCCCTCCAGCAGCCAGGGCTAGGGTGTGCATGGGCAAGGGGTGTCACAGAATCATAGGATCATTATGGTTGGGAGACCTTTAAGATCATCAAGTCCAACCATCAACCTAATGCTGCCCAAACCACCACTAAGACACATCCCTCAGCACCACGTCTGCCTGGCTTTTATACCTCCAGGGACGGCAACTCCACCACTTCCCTGGGCAGAAGTGTCCCCACACTCAGACCAGCTGCACATTTGGAGGCGCTTGGGGACAGGCATCACTGCAGCCCTAACACCCCGTTACCACCCAAAAAAAAGAAGCCTGGAGTGCCAAATTCTTGGGGGGAAACAGCCAGGCACAGTCCCCACTGGGGGCAACCACCCCATGCCCTGCCAGGATGAGCAGGAGGGGATGCAGTGACTGTGCACCCAGGCTCCCTGGCACATCCAGCCCATCCCCGAAGAGAAGGCAGAGCACAAAGCCATGAGCATCTTGCAGCGAAAGGCGGGCTGCCAGGTCCCTGGAGTAAAGAGGCATGAGCTGAAGGGGCCAGCATCCCCCCGGGGCTGTGCCAAGAGCGAGGGGATGCTGCGGGATCATCCTGCAAGGAGTAGTCGGGAGCACTGAGGGCAGCTGGCCTGGCAGCAGGAGGATCAGCAGCAGCCAAGGATGACAAGCGCGGCACGTAGGCAGCGAGCTCTGCTCAGGGACAGTCCTGCCGTCAAGGATTAAGAGAGGAACTGTGCCAGCGCAGCCTCAGGCCATGGCAATTGCTCCATTAGCCACCTTCACCACAAACCAGCCCCGATGACAAACGATGACGCTTGCTTTGATCATTCTCCTCCCAGCAAAGCTGGGGGGTGTCCAGCACACCCAAACAGCAGCTCCCCTGTTCCCCGACGTGGACAGGCGTAACTTCTGCCACCGAGCAGGCTGTGGAGACAGCCTGGGAGAGGACTTGCCCTCAGCACAAGGGCAAGATGCAAACAAGATGATGGATAAGTCTCTTGGGCCCTGGCTGTCAAGGGAAGTCTCATATATTATAAATCGCACTGGCCATTTAAATGCAGCTGGGGTTAACACAGGAGGCAAGAACTAGGTCATTTGAGGAGCTAAAGGGTCCGAAGCTGAGCGGCACCGAGGGCTCGTGTCCTGTCTCAGGGACCCTCGTGCTGCCAGGGCAGGCTGTCCCCCTCTGCACAAGCAAGCGAGCTTTGCTCACCATCTCTTTTGCTTCCTGCACTCAGTGTGGACTCGTGGCTGCAAGAAGGTTCCCAACTAGGACAGTGCCTTTGAAAAGCAGCCCCTGCAGCAGCTCGGCGCGGTATCAACCAGCACCGGAGGCGGGTGAGCCATTTCACTGGCCCAGTGAAGCGGGAGGGCACGGGGGCCCACAGCCCTCCTCCTCCAGCTCCACAATGCGAGCTGTGAACCAGACGTAATGGAGCAATGCCCAGAGTCAGTTGTTCTCACTATGTTTGCTGAACCCCAGCCACTACTTACACGTCCTAGAGGGATAATTGGTTTTATTTGGTTTGTCACAACGTTTTAGTTTGTGTTTAACTGCGCTATAAAATCTTAGTAAACGCAGCTTTTTCAGTTAAAGAGAAACGCCACCCCTGATGCCTGTGCAAACCGGACAGCAACGCTTGGCTTGTTTTCTCCTAACTGCAAAACGCACAGGGGCTTTTTTATTCTGACGTTGTTTCCTTAAGCTGCTCTAATGCCTGCAGGGGCACGTGGGGGTGAGAGCATAGCTGAGCATTCAGGAGCTGGGAGGGAGTCATTTCTGTTTCACCTACACTGCACCGAGCTTTTCTTTGGGCCGCCTGACCACCAAGTCAGATGCTGCATGCGCCAACGAGGACCAGAAGTCAGGAGCTGGGAGATAAATTAAGAACTTGACATTGACCTTCACAATCTGCACCAGAGAGTTCTTAGTGATCATTTCAGGCAGCGTCTCCCCGACAGACATCACAAAAACACATCTTTGTGGCAGAAACTGCCTTCAGAGTCTGCTACACACACAGAGAGGCTGGCCGAGGGTTAGTCTGACAGGGAGCCACTGACAAGCAGTGACCTTTCCAGCCGCCAGCAGGCTTTGCCATCCCCCTTCGATCGCGCAGCACAGCAGCAGCTCTCACTGCAGCCCTGCTCTGCTGATTCCCCTGCAGCTCCCATCAAACAGCCCCAGCAACACCAGATACAAACATTAACGGAGCCTGCTACGCAAGCAGGAAAGCTCCCGAGAGCCGGATCGGGTGCTGCCAGTCCCAGCAGGACGTGCACAGCCAGGGACCATGGCAGGAGCTACGGGGGCAGCCAGCAGCATCCCAGCCCAGCCCCTCTGCAAGGGACACGCAGCAGGAAACGCCGAGGCTTTGTCAGCAGCCAGGCATGTGTGAGAACAGTGCTGAGGGTCTGGGGCCGGCTGGTGGTCCAGGGAGGTTTGTAATGGGCACCGTCACTCCTCCTGCAGCTCCTTCTTTCGAAGGACCTGGAGCCTCCTCCCCACCGTCTGCTGGACGATCTCCAGACCTTCCGTGTCCAGTTCCTTCATGAGAAGCAGGATGGCATTCAGGACATTGTTCTGTCGGAAGGAGACACACTGCTTTATTACAAGCACATTAACGTCAGCCCGGAAAAGGACAGCTGATTTTCAAAGAGCTGCTCTTTCTAGGAACTCTACCACCACCACCACCACCACCAGCTTGCAACAGTCACCTGCAGCTACAGGGACAGATCAACCAAGCCCTCGGGGCAAATACGGGCAGAGACTGCATGTGAAGAGGCTAACTGGAATGCAGGACAAACCCGTCCGCCCAGTCCCGCACAGACTGCCCACACGCCTCTGGCTCCTGCGAGGAAAGGCGCATTCAAGAGCGGCCGCCCTCTCTCTCCAGTGTGACTGTGTGTAGGATGGAAAGGACAGGAACCCTACGGTCCGAGGAATAAGAACTGGTAGAATCGTGAAAGCACGAGCTGGAGTGAACCCTTAAAGGTTCCCAGCCCAACCTCCCACTGAGGCAGGACTACTGCCAACACCAGACCATGGCTCTGCCAAACCATGTCTTGAAAAACTCCAGGGAGAGATTCCGCAGCCTCTCTAAATAACTGTCCTTCTAGGGAAAACCTTTTTCCTAATGTCCAACCTGAACCTCCCCTTGTTTAATATTTTCTTCTCCTAAAGGCCAGAGCCTCCATTACCACTCAGGGAGCGGCAAAGCAATACACTAAAGCACATTTAAAATATGAATGAAAGAGATTGCGGGTAACTAATATCAAAATGAGGCAGAACATGGTCTAGATCTCACCCTGCTGACTGAACTGATGGCATTGAGCCCAGCAGACAGCAATTCCCAGCTGAGCAGCCAAGATCCATGAGGTTCACCTGAGCTTACACCATGGAGGGGTCTGAGGAACGACCTAAGCTTTCAATTCAGCGGTCTCCTGTCCACCAGGCCAACAGCCACCGCGCAACTACCACGTGTTCTTAGCACAACCCCAGTGAAGGGACACACATGAGCTCACATGCAGACAGATCAAGAGGACTAAATCCATTGGGCTTTCTTTACATTGCATGACATCTTAAGGATAGCATAGGATAGGATAGGATAGGATAGGATAGGATAGGATAGGATAGGATAGGATAGGATAGGATAGGATATTTCAGTGGGAAGGGACCTGCAACAATCATTTAGTCCAACTGCCTGCCCACTCCAGGGCTGACCAGAAGTTAAAGCATATTGTTAAGGGCATTATCCAAATGCCTCTTAAACACTGACTGGCTTGGGGCATGGACCACCTCTCTGGGAAGACTGTTCCAGTGTCTGATCACTCTCTCAGTAAAAAAATGCCTCCTAACATCAAGTCAAAATCAGCTTTGAACCATTCCCACACATCCTATCATTGGATCCCAGGGAGAAGAGCTCAGCACCTCTCCACGTCCCCTCCTCAGGAAGCTGTAGAGATCAATGAGGTCAACCCTCAGGCTCCTTTTCTCCAAGCTAGACAAACCCAAAGTCCTCAGCCGCTCCTCACAGGACATGCCCTCCAGCCCTTCATCAGCTTTGTTGCCCTCCTCTGGACACATTCAAGGACCTTCACATCCTTCTGGAATGGTGAGGCCCAGAGGTGCACATGGTGAAAACCAAGTTGGTCTTTAAAAGATACTCACTCTCTTTTTGCGGTTGCAGTCTGTGTCTCGAGGTGAAAAGGAGGAAAATTTATCCCTGGGAACAGGCTTCATACCAAGCTCCTCTCGAATTTTGCTAAAGAAGGGGAGGAAGAGCTAATGTTAATATGACCAGCTGGCAGAACTTTCCTCTGCCAGACCAATCCTTTCCAATCATGGGGCAACCATGCAAGAAATATCTAGCTGAAGGACTGAAGGCACGTCTATTCACACACCACCACGGCCTACAGACCACAACACCCCAAGTAAAACTCCCACGTGTAGCAAGAGCCTCACAGCTATAAAATGTAAACCAGCATGCCGCTACAAGGTGTCTGCTCGCAGTCCCACCTGGGAGGACAGGTTCCCATGCCCGATGTTAGCTGGGGCTGCAGACTGACCGTGTAACGCTGCACTTGAACAACACGTGCCACAGCGCCGACAAGCACCAAAGCGTGTTGCAGAAGCAGAGCTAAGCGGGAATGGGCCAGAGCTCACACTTTGGAGAGGATCCATCTCTCTCTGCACATGCAGCCGACACGCTTGAGAATAAGTACCCACCTACAGAAGAGCCTGTTTTGCAGATACAGAACCAGACCCACAAGTGCTGTTAAACCAGCACAGCTCCACCACGGTAACTGGAACAATGGGAATTTGCACCAGCTGCAGGCCTGGCCTATGGAATATCAGGGTTTGCTGGCAGGGTCCTCTCATGCTACACGCGAGTTCAGCCCAGAAATCCTAACAGCTCACAAGCAAGCCCTCACTTTGTCTCCTCCAGACTGAAGTTCAGCAGTTCGCTCTCGGTCTCCATTGTGGATTCAGCAGCACTGGATTCAGTGGACTCAAGGCAGCCATTCTCTGCGTTCCTCCTGGCTGGTGGGGCTGTGATCTCCTCACCATCCACCAGGGCCTGGGACAGTTCTTCCTCTGTCACAGCTGCAAAAGCCAAAACAAAACTCTGCTGCAATGAACTCCAGCAGCCCAGGAAGACAGCATGTGTGACGGGGCATGCACTGCTGCTGCAGAGCCATACCACAGGGGTTTGCTCCAAAAATTGTCCTTTGTACTGGCCTTTTGCTTTCATCCTCCTCCTGCAGTAAAAACCATGCAGGAGAATGCCGGCAGCCGTCACCAGTCTCTCAAAGTGGGAAAGATATCAGGGAGGGATGCAAACATGCTTTGCCATTTCTTGTCTCTGGAGAAGGCTCCAAAAGCCACCAAATTACTGCTATCAGGCAGAAAAGCTTCTCTTTTCTTTTCTTTTTTTTTTCACAACGGCAGATCCAATTACAGAATCTTTGTTTTGCCACAGCAAAGGAAAGAGCTCTAAAAAAACACTAATTAGCAGTACTGTCTCAGCTATAATGAGGTGCTCTCAGCTAGTGTTAACTCTGGCACTGCAGGGAAGGGAGGGAAGAAAACAGCTTAGAAGCGGTGGATCATGCAGAGGGGACACTCAACCTCTAACAGATCCTGACTCAAGGAAGAGTTGAAGGACACCTTAACAAGAGGAACCAACGCATCACTGGTTACCAGTTCACTCTGCCCTTGGCTCGGGGCTGTTTGTTTACCTGCAAACACTCACCTTGGTTATCAAGCTTCTGCAGGCTAGGCAGGTTACGCAGCACCGTCATTCGGTAGCGGTGGGGGTCCGACCCACAACAGGGATTTTCAGACAGCCACAGGACCCTCAGCCGGGGCAGGTTTTTGAGGTAGAAGAGCTCATTTAGGCTTGCAATGTTGTTCTTCCTCAGATAGAGTTCACTCAGGTTCTGGCACTGATTCAGCGGCTCAAGGTCCGAGATGCCATTCATGCTGAAGAGAGATGGCAGGATCAGCGACCAGCGAACCCATCCCTCCCTTGCTGTACTGTTCAGGGGGGAGCACGGCAGCCCCTGCAGCACAGCAGCTTTCCAGCCCCCTTTCCTGCAACAGCTTCACCCCGGCACAGCACAGCAAGGGGGGTTCAGGGGCCTATGGCTTTGCACAGAACATAAGATAATGTTTCATCTTCCTAAACAGAGGAAATAATTTAAAAAGCAGGCTCTCCTCTCTGCTGAAGGTGACAAACAGCCTTTGCTTCCCCCAAACACCCATCACACTTGCACCCTTTCCCACAGCAGTTCCTCAGACTCACTGAGGGAGAACCCATAGATTTTTCAAGCTAAAAAGCTCAAATTTGCAGACAGTATTGGCTCCATGGGACCTCCAGGATAGGTGGGTGTTTTGGGGGGAGCCTTATGGAAATGAAAAGCTCTGTGAGATCCAAGAAGAATTTCAACAAGCATTCTGCAAACTGTCCCCACGCAGAGGCCCGGAAGACATCATCTAAACTATGGAATACAACTTAGGGGCAACAATCCTAAAATGTTTTAATGCTTCTCAAAACAGGGATTATTTTCTCGAGTAGCAAAGGTGCAGAGGAGCTAGCATAAGACTAATTATTTCTGCATCTCTGCCGCTTGAGAAATCAGGCAAGAGGAGCCAGGCAGTGCAGAGACACGACCACAGAAAGGTGGTAAGAAACCAAGGGCCAAGCCAAAGAAAGGTGATTTCCCCTGCCCTCTCCACAGCAGTCACCTGAACGTGATCACCTCGATGTTGGGCAAATCTCGGCATATCGATATCTGCACAGGAAGAGACAGAAAGAGCAGGTTGGCACTCCCGGGGAAAAAAAAAGAAAGGCAATTTAAATCACAAACAAGCAAGATAAAAGCAAGAACCGCAACTGAGGTTTGCTTCAGTTTAACCCAAGCTTAACACCACTGGAGAGATGTGCTGCCACAGCCACTGCAGAGTCAGCAGCTCCTCCGCCCCGGAGACACCAGCCAGCATCACATCGCTCTTCTGCTCCAGCAACTCTGCCATCTCCGCACTGGTTTCCAGCCACCGCACAGAAGAAAGGACCCTCTCCCTCACCCCAGACACCACGACAGACAAGAAAGGATGCCACCGCACAAAATCAAGGACCCCTCTCTCTCACCCCAGATGTCACTGCACACCAGAAAGGACCCCCTCTCACCTCTCCAAATGACAGCCCTCTCCAAACCAGAGCACCTCACCCAAAGTCCCAAAGAGATGGGGCAGGGTCCTGCTCTCCAGGGAGGGCCTCAGAGAGGAATTTCCCAGGCGCTCTCTGGAAATAACTGCAAATCCCCCCGCCACTCCTTTTTTTATTTTTTTTTTTTCTTTTTTTAATATGAGACGCTAATCAACCCTGACAAGCTCGCTGGCACCCGGCCACCTCCCGCCCAGGCCTGCGCCTCCCTCAGCACCCCGCCATCCCTCTCCCTCCCCCGCCTCTCCCTGCCGGCCCAGGCCGAGGCCTCCCCTCCGGCGGGGGTGGGGAAGGCTCCACGATGGCGTCTGCGGGACCCCTCCTGGCTGTTCTGGCGGGCCGGCAGCGGGCGGCGCCCCTACTTACATCCGTCAAGTGGCTGCCCCTGCGGGGAGGAGAGCGGGGGGTCAGCGGGAAGCGCGGCAGGGCCTGTCCCCGCCGCCCAGGCCCGCGCATCCCCTCAGGCCCGCCCGCCCCCTTCCCGCCCGGCCACCCCCCCGGGGACGGTTCCCCCACCAGCAGTTAAGGCGGCGGACGCCATCGAGAGCGGCGGCCTTGGCCCGAGCCAGCACGGCCGCCCGCGTCAGCCTCATGGCCATGCCGGGCCGGGCCGGGCCGCGGCGCCGCCGCCGTCGCCGGGGGAGGAACCCGCAACCCCGCGCAGGCTCCTCCCGGCCGGGGAGGGCCGGGCCCGGTGCTCCGGTTGCCCGGGACCGGCCTTCCCCGCCGGGGGAGAGCAGAGCCCCAACGGGAGGCCCGGGGGGTGGGGCGGTTGGCTGCTGCCGGTCCCCGGCTTGCGGCCGGAGGCTGCTTCCCCAGCAGCGTGGGCAGCAGGGCGAGGTGGGGGATTTTGCCCCTCTGCTCCGCTCTGGGGAGACCCCCCTGCAGTGCTGCCTCCAGCTCTGGGGCACCAACAGCAGAAGGACACGGAGCTGTTGGAGCAGGGCCGGAGGAGGCCCCGGAGATGCTGGGAGGGCTGGAGCCCCTCTGCTGTGAGGACAGGCTGAGAGAGCCGGGGGGGGTTCAGCCTGGAGAAGAGAAGGCTCCGGGGAGACCTCGGTGCCCCTTCCAGTCCCTAAAGGGGCTCCAGGAGAGCTGGGGAGGGACTCTGGATCAGGGAGGGGAGCCATGGGACGAGGGGGAATGGTTTTACACTGAGAGAGGGGAGATTTAGATGAGCTGTGAGGAAGCAATTCTTTGCTGTGAGGGTGGTGAGCCCCTGGCGCAGGTTGCCCAGAGAAGCTGTGGCTGCCCCATCCCTGGAGGTGTTCAAGGCCAGGTTGGGCGGGGCTTGGAGCAACCTGGTCTGGTGGGAGGTGTCCCTGCCCAGGGGATCTCTAAGATGATCTTTAAGGTCCCTTCCAACCCAAACCATGCTCTGATTCTACGATATATCTAGCTTTACATGTGAGTATATATACCCCTATATCTCTCTCTATATATATATAGATAAGAAGTGTGCATAAATAAAGTATGTATTTATACATATTTCTACACCACCTTATATAGCAATATATAGAAATACAGGTAGCACTGCTGACTGCAATGGCTCCAGGAGCCCCAAGGTCAGTCCTCCTCCACCATGTTTTGGGGTAAAATAGCGGTGATGTGCCTCAATTTGTATCTTCGGGGGCTCGAAGCACAGCTTCGGTGGTTGAACAGGGATAGTGGAAATGAAAAGGCTGGGAGAAGCAGTGTGGTTACCAAAGACTTGCAGTTCAAAATAAGGCGTTAATGTGGAGTTTCCTGATGTTTTTCTGCATGTTTCTGCCTTATTCAGCACCAGAAACAACTGCAGGATGGGGGCCGGTGGCTGTTTAGTTGTTTATGCTGGTGTTTTTGGGGTAAGCAAAGGGCTGACAAATGCGTATATTGGGATCAACGGGTGTGTGCTTTTCAGGAAAAATGTGGGATGAGTGGGTGAGGCAGATCATGCCTCTGCATTTTCTTCTGTCCATCTCTTGGCACTGGGCTGCCCTTGCGGCCATGGACAGCTAGCTGGGACCTGGGGCTGGGAGGCCGGAGAGCAGGTGTTTCTCTGAGGCTTTTAGAGGTGGATATACAAGCACTTGGAGGCAGCTGAAGCGATTTTTGGAGTTGTTGGCTGTGCTGTGTGTGGCTGTTCACGGGCCAGCTGGCATGAGGTGGCTGCTGAGACACGGGATTTGGCCACTTGGGCCGTGTGTTGGGGAACGCAGCTACAGGATCGGTGTTGTGGGAGGAACAGCAACGTACATGGGTGTGCTGTACTTTCATTCTCCAAATCCTGGGGTGCTTTCACTTCCAGTGGAATACGGAAATACCCAAGCATGCTTTCAATTGCCCGGCTGCACAATCCCAGCCCCAGCCATGCTTTGCTGCACTGTCGGCAGGGAAGCCTGTCCCTGAGACATGCTAAAAAGATTAAGGAATCTTCTCTAGGTGCCACAGACAGATTTTGCTCCTCATCTCACTGACAAAAGTACAGTTCAGTCAGTTTAAACACACACATCCTCCTCTGTCTGCTCTGACATCTCTCCCACAACTGAAACATGCACAAAAGATTGTTTTGTTCAGGTGAATTAAACAAAATAGATTTTAATCCCCAGTTTAATATTGCAAGTAGTATCAATAAGAACCTCAGGCAAACCTCCTCCCCGGTCTTTTAAAAAGGAGAGAGCTTCAATAACACATATAGACTTGGAAAGTGCATTAAAGTAGCTGCCTGGAGAGAAGAACAAGGGAACCTCTGAGGTCCGGGACCACAGGGCCTCCTAAGGCTGTGTAGGATCACCTACAATCCCTGGCACGTCCACCTCCCGCTCACAGCCCTGCGGTGCCACCTCACAGACCTTCCAAGGCTCTGGTGCAGGGATTGACTCTCCCCACTGTGAGCTCCCCGGGCTCTCAGCTCCCCTCATGATGAGCTCCCACTCCACTGTTAATTCCCGGTGGCGGCTTGTGCTTCTCAGCTCCACCTGAGCAAGGGAGCGAAAAGCTCTTTGTACACTTGGGTTCATATCTATGGTATCTTCAGTTTGGTCTGCACTGTGCTGTGGCCACGTGTTCTCTTTCCAGCTCTAGATCAGTGTTTTATGTAATGAACCTGTTATGGCTTGTTTAATTGCTTTGCAGAGGGTCCAGGAAAGCCACTTCTTTCACGTAATCCTTCTATGTATTTTCCCATTTCAGAAAAGGTGTCGTTTCTGAGATCCGTGATTCCTCCACGCAGGGTCCCACAGCTCACTTGTCATGCCCACAACAGCTCTAGAAAGAAGTGTTTGAACCCCTAAGTGTCCTGGCTGCTAAACTGAACCTTCTCTGGACGTGCTATGGGATTCCTGGTGGTGTGTGAGCCACGGCAAAGGGAATCGGAAGGAGCTGGGAGCTGCCACTAGTGACGATGAGTGTCATCATTGCTGCCAGGATCGGCACCTTCGTGCTTGTCACCACCATCACCAATGGGGTGCCTGCCATTGCAGTTATCAGCAGTTACTTCCTCTGTTGGCCACAGTGGCACTCGCTAACATCCCCATGCAGATGGCAGGGCCTGGATGGACACCCTCCTCTTGAGTCTTGGCCTCACTGCTGCAGCTGGGAGGGCAACCAGAGCCACCTCTGTTGGTGCCACCCCCTTGCAACAGCAGCAGCAGTTTTATGTAGCCCAGAAGCTGATCCCTACCAAGCACCACCCTGGTTAGGAAGTGCTGTTAACTGGGGCAGAAGGGGCAGGATGGGTTTGGGGGAGGCATGCGGAGACCCTGTTCTATCCTCCCGGTGTCACCAGAGAGATGGTCAGCACTCCTGGAGATGGGCTCTGCTCCCTCCCCTGCTGCTGGTGCGCGGCAGGGAAGGGCGAGCGCCTTCAGGGCAGCCACAGGGGGCTTCCTGGGAAAGCCCCACTTGTTTGAGAATGTCTCAGTCTGTGGGTGGCAACTTCTTCCTGTAACTGCTCCAACGTAACTCCCTGTTCTAGTTTGAGAAACCCACAACAATTTATTGTCCTTTAGACAGTTATTCTCTCACCCCGTGACCCCTCCCCACCTAGAAAGGGGAATCGGGGAAAAACAAGGAAACCTGAGGACTGAAATATAAACAGATTTAATAGAGTAAGACTAGATAATTAACATTAATAACACTAAAGAACCAGTATTGATCCCGATACCAAAAGAAAATACACAAGGACTATTCCCAGCCCATTCCATCAGCAGAAGCCGTGCACTCCCAGCAGGGACAGACAATGTGGGACCCTGCGAGCGCTGCGGCTTCAGGAGGAAGGGAAGGGCTCAGGGCTCCGGCACCAGGGCAAGGAGTGCTCAGGATGGCAGCCAGCAAGGGAGAGAGAACTTCGCAGCAAACTTTCTAATTCATACTGACGTTCATGGTATGAAATAATGCTGTTGGCAGCTTGGATCACGTGCCCGGGTCTCACTCCTCCTCATCCCCGCACCTGGCGAGCTTGAAAACACACAGATCTTGAAACCCACGTACCAGAGCTGGCTATAAATTAAATATTTTCACAAGTTCAGACACTAGAGTTTTCTAAAAGTGCAGTTTTACCAAGCATTAGAAGAGAAATGAGTCCTGTGTCACCCAAACCAGGACACTTAACAGCATGGCAAGCTGGACCATGTTGTGGTTGAGACGATGCTCTGCTCATGGAAGCCCTCCAGCTGCTCTTCTACCCACAGGACATTCCCTCTGTGCAAGCGTCACTGCTCCAGGCTCAGCAGCACTGGATGGGATCACTGTTTAGATGTTGGCAGGAAATGCCGTGGTTTGGTAAGAGCTAATAAAAAAAAATTTTTCATCATGGAGACAGGCATGTCATCATAGACCTACGCAGGCTCTGCCAGAGGCTCGGTTGCTCTCTTTGGGACCCATGCCAGTCACCCCCTCTGAAGAGTCAACCAAGGGGAATACCAGTGTTTACCAGACACTGCTGGAGCCAGTGAAGGAGATGTGCACTCCTGGGGCAATGTTTGTGCCGAGCTGAGAGAGCAGCTTCTGCAGAAACTCTGGAAAAGAGCTTTGGACTTCCAGGAGAGCTCCTGTTACCGACAGGAGTGAGGAGCAGCAGGGGTTTTCCCCTATGATCACACCACCACTAGCACCGTTTCACCAGTGAGCTGTATGGACACCATGGCAAGCATTCCTGAAGCCACCTTGGGACATCACATAGCTCCAGTGACCTGGCCAGGACGAGGGGTTTCGCTACAGCCAAGGCTCATCTAACCTGACAAATGCGAATTCTTAAGACAGCCATCCACAGTAAAAGGAAATCAAACTGGACCACTTCAATAAATAATAGCTTAAAATTACATCCCTATCATGTTAAGCTAAAACATAGAAAGCATTAAATCGAGAACTTGCAAGTTATTTGTATAGCAAATTGCTACATTATTAAAAGCTAATCTCACTGGAGCGGCTTCCTGTCCTTGCGGCCAATTGGGTAGAACAAGTATTCCATTTACCCTGCGGACTACAAAATTAGGAGCAAAGGCCACCAGATAGATGGAAGACTTCTTTCTTCAGACTCCTCTTCCTTCCTGTGCAGGCGTTTCTTTCCTTTCTTATATACACTGTCATTACACCAAGACAGAAATGGCCCAGCGGCGTCGCTGTGCTGTTGCAGGCCGGATCTCAGTGCTTTGCTGTGTCAACAGAGGTAGTCACTGGTTACAGCTGAAACACCAAAGTAAGGAGCAATTTCCACTGCTCCCGGTGCTCATCAGAGAGCATTATTTTGCCAATAACACATCCTATTAATAGATTTATATGAGAACTGGGATTCTGCTGATTCGTGGATAATCAAAGTAAAATATTACACTTCTTTATGCAGAGCATGAGATTGACAGGAAGGAGCCTGAAGGGATCAGGGTGGTATGTCCCTCCGCTATGAAGAGACCAAAAAACACACAAAAAGGGCAGAATATCAGACTCCAGCTGGGTCAGAAAGTTCCCTCTTGCTTTCCTCCTTTCTGAAGAAAAAAACCCACAGAATTAGTGAAGCAGAGTAAAGGGAGCCAAAACACAGCGGGAGCTGCAGGGAACCGACTGCGATCAACTTACTGCAAGGGGGGTGAATAAAATAACAGGCACTGTGGAAGACAGAAACGGAAAAAAAAGCAGAGAAATCCTTCAAAATGGTTTATTGATCATTGCAGACACAGGTGGATCACAGCACCAGCACTACCAGCACATAATACTCTAGATTTGGAAGTCACAACTAAGTAGCAAATCCCGTAGTTTTTTTAATTACATTTTTTAAAGGATCTGGAGAAGAGCACAAGGAGGTACAAGGAGGTAAAAGGAGTTTAACCAGCACTGTCTTCTCACCCAGCTCTGACAAGGACAACACTTCACAGGGAAAATGTCCCTTGCAGCCCAGTTGTTTTACCTCTCAGTCCCGCTCCTTCCTCACATCTGCTGTTAGGAGGTCAGTGTCATGGAATAACAAAGACTAAATGAAGAGGAAGAACATTTTTAGTGAAGATTACAGATTAAGATCCCAGGGGGTAACGTTCGGGCTGTTCCCCAGTACTAAACTCCATCCATAGCTCCCACCGCGGCTGCAGGAAGGTGGGCTCAGCGGTGCTTGGCCTGCCACTATCTGCATTAGACATTACGTTCTAATTGAGATTGACCTTTTGGCGTTAATTTTCCAGGGTGTTTTTTTTCAACAGATAATAGAGCAAAGGAAAAAAATGAAAAGGTGGAAGTTCCTTAAATTCCTGATTTCAAGTGCATTTGAATCTATTTTAAGAACTCCACCAGCATAGTTTCTTTTCAGGATTGATGGAATGAAAGTCACCTGATACATTTCTATCAGTATTTTCCTGTTCCTGATCAGCTGTCGTACCAAATTAGCAAATTACATGCCAGTGGAATTTGTCCACGCTGGGCACAATGCAAATGCAATAGCTCTTGTAAAACCTGCTGAAAAATGAAAGGGTTTTATCCTGTGCTGTTTAAGGTTGCTGAGCGAAAACGATGAACTGGCTACGATCAGCTTCGAATGACTAACAGCTATCATATGTAATTGAGTAAAGGCAAAATCCTCTCCCGTGACTAATGCAAGATGAGGAAAAATTATTATTTTGACAAATAGATCCTCGTGATGTAAAAGGCAAATAGCGATGCTCACTCGGGGGTTGCTAATTCTTTGGCATTTGCTTACTGAATTGCAGCCTGTGAAAAAATCCGAACTTCTGAAAGTTATGCAAAGATGGGTTTTCTTCAGCAGCACAGAGAGGACAGTCACTGCTTGAACCAGAATCACAGAATCATAGAATCATCTAGGTTGGAAGGGACCTTTCAGATCATCAAGTACAACCATCAACATAACACTGACAAAGCCACCACAAACCATGTCCCTCAGCACCACGTCTGCTCGTCTTTTACATGTCTTTATGTCTTTACGTGTCTTTACATGTCTACACATCTTTACGTCTTCCCACCACTTCCCTGGGCAGCGTGTTCTAATGTTTGATAACCCTTTCAGTGAAGAAATTTCTCCCAATAGAATCATAGAACTGTCTGGGTTGGAAGGGACCTTTCAGATCATTGAGTCCAACCATCAACCTAACACTGACCAAACCACCACTAACCCATGTCCCTCAGCACCACGTCTGCCAGTCTTTTAGATACCTCCAGGGATGGTGACTCAACCACTTCCCTGGGCAGCCTGTTCCAGTGCTTGATAACACTTTCAGTGTAGAAATTTTTCCTAATATCCATCCTAAACCTCCCCTGGCGCAACTTGAGGCCGTTTCCTCTTGTCCTATCGCCTGTTCCTTGGGAGAAGAGACCGACACCCCTGGCTACACCCTCCTTTCAGGGAGCTGTAGGGAGCGAGAAGGTCTCCCCTCAGCCTCCTTTTCTCCAGGCTGAACACCCCCAG
This sequence comes from Fratercula arctica, assembly GCA_947846985.1. Taxonomy (NCBI): domain Eukaryota; kingdom Metazoa; phylum Chordata; class Aves; order Charadriiformes; family Alcidae; genus Fratercula; species Fratercula arctica. The sequence goes on from CANTUZ010000006.1 coordinate 24,574,868, forward strand.
CTCCCTCAGCCGCTCCTCACAAGACTTGTGCTCCAGACCCCTCACCAGCTCCACTGCCCTTCTCTGGACACGCTCCAGCACGTCAATGTCTTTTTTGTGGTGAGGGGCCCAAAACTGGACACAGTATTTGAGATGCAGCCTCACCAGTGCCGAGTAGAGGGGGATGACCACTGTCGCAGTCCTGTTGGCCACACTATTCCTGGTACAGGCCCAAGCGCACTCTGAAACCAGAGCGCACAACCTGAGCTGTTTGTAGATTTTGAAGGATCTAAGGAATGATTTGCACCTGAACATGATGTAGCGTGTGTGAGGCTGCTACTTTAACTGCACAAACAAGGTTTTTATAAAATCTGACAGGAATATGGCTGTGGGGAACATGGTCAGGAGTCCTGCGAATGCATATTCACCTGGTAGGAATGCAAGCTGGAAATGGCCCAAGCAAACCAGAAAAGGTCTCTTTAATCCAGTTGCGCTCCCCATGCAAAGGGAGAGGAAGGGCTCCATCTCCGGGTCCCTCTGGGAGCAGGGAGACAATCTCCTTGGGATCATCCCACACCTGCATCACTGTGGCACAGCGCGAGAACAGTGGGCTCAGATGTTTGCCCGAAGGTAGCTTTGCTCTGGTAGCTCTTTGTTGACCAAGTTTAAACGTGAATAGAAAGGAGCAGAGCACTCTCCCATGGGCTGTCCCTTCTCCTTTGCACCCTTTTCTCCTGCTGGGAGCATTTTCAGGAGTGTCGGGGTGCCTGCCACCCCTGAAAGTGGGGAGCTGCGAGAAGCCCTCTCTGCTAGCAAACTCCAGCTGATTTATCCCCCATGGTGTGGATTTATCCCTCCTCGGTCCCGCTGGTGAGGGGGAAGAGCTTGAGGACGGCGGGCAGACCCTGCAGGACAATGCCTGGTCCTGCAGTGGGCATAGCAGACAGAGATTTGGCTTTTACAAGCCACAGGAACCTCTGTAAGGCTTGAGGACTGCCTAGCTTTATAAACACAGACCAAGGGCTGGAAAACAAATGGCCAGTAAAATTTCTGCAACAAAAGCAAACCAAAGGAGACTCCCTGTAGAGTTCAAGTGCTTTCAGTCAAAAGTCGCTGACGCACATTTTGGGTGAGTGTTATGGTTTCTAAAGACAACCCAGAACTTTGACATCACGCTCCTGAAGATTAGCCAGCTTCGACAGCTCATGTCAGATGTCTCTCTCTGCTCCTTCTGATACAAGCAGCACAGAAGGCAAATGGATTTTTCTGAGCTTGAGTTCTCGGTGATTCAATAAACATGGTGGTGCTTTCCGTGCCTACATCCTTCCAGCCCTGCTTAGGACTTTGTACAGTGCAGTGTATCACTGACTGTGCTAGAGCAAAGCATTGAGATGAAACCATTGAAAAGTGTCATTAAAAAAAGCTGTGGTATCTTTAAATCATCAAAAGTCACAAAAATACTGTTCACCTTCCTCTTTGGGTGATAAATTCATCTTTGTGTTCTGGGGCTGAGAGGGAGAAGGAAGGCAGCCAGCCAAGCTGCCTCCAGCTTCTCTTCTCATGAGTGTCAAAGCTCAAGAAATGGAGCTGAAGTCCCCCCTGAGCATTTCAGGAGCCATCACCTGGCAATCTGCAGTGCCAGAGCCACTGGCTGCACAGGTGGCTCACCAAGGTTTAAAGCCGTCAGTCAAATTGCTGTTTTCACTTTGCAGTTTGCTGACAGCCTGCTGCCTGGCATTTTCCATCCTACTGCTCGAGCATGTTGCTGCCACCTCTTAAATCTGTGTGGCAAATGGCGCTGGGAATAACCTCGTCAGCAAAATATCCACAGTTAAAAGAGGTACTGAGCTGTTCAGCTCTCTGCCTTGCTGCTCGACTAGCAGCACAAGTGCAGGGCATCATCCCAACTCTCACTATACAGAAATCGCAGTTAAGTGAGGAAAAATAATTGCTGCTGGCATGTCAGGTGGTTATGGGAGCAGTCGTGGAGTGGGATTGCATCCTTCAGCAGCAGCGTGCGGGGTAACCGGTGCTCTGGGATATGATGATCGGGTGTGACGACTCCTTCTGCCTCCAGACTTCAACCCTCACACAGAGGCTGAACCCTCAAGAGCACTGAATCAGTCAGCATTTTCCTTAAACTGAAGGGAAGTATTTTAGGTCATGGTGGTCCACTCCATTTGGGTGTCCTTGTTTAACACCTGCACAGACGGGGCCGCGTTTACCCTTCGGGGAGGATGGTGCTTTACTCATGCTGCTTGTCTTGCCAGGGTGAAATAAAACAAACGTGACAACAGTCAGTGACAGCCGGAGTGCCTGTGATGGAGAAAAAGGTGTTTGTGTAACTCCTCACAGACGCAGTGGTACGTGATTTATGAAGAAACAGTTCAAGGACTGTGCAAAAATGACTGTTCGGTGATGCCATGCTGCCCTCACGTGGGTATTTTAGAAATATCCCCCTCTTCAACCTGCACTAAACTAATGCTTTAAAACTCTTGGGCATCTCCTCCAAGAAAGATCTTGCAATCACAGTGATTTTTAAAAACCGTTTCCACAGCCTGCGCAGCCTGTGGAAGGTGAGATTGGGTGGGGAATGCACTGAGAGCAGCCCTGAGGAAAAGGACTTGGGGGTGTTGGTGGGTGAGAAGCTCAACATGAGACAGCAATGTGCGCTGGCAGCCCAGAAACGCCACACATCCTGGGCTGCTTCCCCAGCAGCGTGGGCAGCAAGGCGAGGCGGGGGATTCTACCCCTCTGCTCCGCTCGGGGGACACCCCCCTGCAGTGCTGCCTCCAGCGCTGGGGCACCAACAGCAGAAGGACACGGAGCTGTTGGAGTGGGGTCAGAGGAGGCCCCAGAGATGCTGGGAGGGCTGGAGCCCCTCTGCTGTGAGGACAGGCTGAGAGAGCTGGGGGGGTTCAGCCTGGAGAAGAGAAGGCTCCGGGGAGACCTCAGAGCCCCTTCCAGTCCCTAAAGGGGCTCCAGGAGAGCTGGGGAGGGACTCTGGATCAGGGAGGGGAGCCACGGGACGAGGGGGAACGGTTTTACACTGAGAGAGGGGAGATTTAGATGAGCTGTGAGGAAGCAATTCTTTGCTGTGAGGGTGGTGAGCCCCTGGCGCAGGTTGCCCAGAGAAGCTGTGGCTGCCCCATCCCTGGAGGTGTTCAAGGCCAGGTTGGGCGGGGCTTGGAGCAACCTGGTCTGGTGGGACGTGTCCCTGCCCAGGGGATCTCTAAGATGATCTTCAAGGTCCCTTCCAACCTAAACCATTCTCTGATTCCATGAAAGCCAGGATCCTGGGCTTGGCCCCGCTCGGGCGGGCAGCACCACCTCCACCGGGCACTGGAGCTGTCTCTGAAGGGGCCACTCGTCGGGTGCCCACCCCGCGGTACCCAGCAGCTCCCGAGCCCGGGGAGGAGGGGGACACCCACAGGACCCGCCGCCATCGCCTACCCCTAGGGACGCCGGGGGGCGGGGCCTCCTCTCAGGGCCGGCGGCGGGAGAGGCGGGGCCTGGCGCGGGGGCCCGCGCGCCGGCGGGGCGGCGTCACTTCCTCTGCGGAGAGCGCTGGCGCCGGAGACGGTCGGGTCGGGTCGGCGGTGCCGGTGGCGGGGAGCGGCGGGACGATGAGCGACAGCGGGGAGCAGAACTACGGCGAGCGGGTAATACACGGAGCCTGAGTGCGCTGCCCGGCCGGGACGCCCCCCACTCCCCTCCATCCCTCCCTCCTCCGCCCTTCTCCGGGCGGCGCCGCGGCCCGAGTGGAGGAGCCGCCGCGAGAGGGGCCCGCCGGGGCCCCGGCGGATGCGGGGGAGAAGCGGCGGAGTCGGGGTGGAAGATGGCGGCCGGGGAGGCGGCGGGGCCGCTCTGTCTGCCCGCCCGCCGGCGCGCTCCGTGGTGAGTCTGCCCGGCGCCATCTTGGGCTGGCGACCGGGCGCGCCGGAGAGGGACAAAATGGCCGAGGGCGGCGGGGCTGCCTGTCCCGGGCTCTGCCGCTGCGACCCCGCCGGCGGGGCTGCCCTCTCCCTGCCCCGAGGGGGCGCGGAGGGCGGCCGGCTCCGCTCCCCTGTGCCTCCCGCTGCAGCAGCTCGGCTGGTGCCGTGGTGCCTCGGCCTCCGTCCCGCTGCCCGTGTTGGGTAACGTCTGGGCCGGGAAGGAGAATGGCCAGCCTGGGGTAGTCTCAGCCTTTGTTCTGCTCTCTCCAAAGCTGCGCTACAAGCCGCTTTTGGTGATTTACTTCCTAAACTGAGTTCTGATTTGCCGCTCCTCGCGCTTGCTTATAAAATATTAACCCCGCTCGTTGATGCGGTTGCAGCCTTGCGTCCAGGTGGCTGGGTCTCTTAATTTAAATGCCATTGCGGTAGTCGAAGGCTTAAACCTCAGGCTGTGCTAGGGCGAGATCCTTGCTTTGTGCAACCTGCAGTAGCTGTTCTCTTAAACTGCATAGTTACTGCAAGATGTTGCTGTCTAGATGGAATTTTAATAACACCGCAGTAGGTGACTTGCTAAGCTTCACGTTTGTAATGTACATCTGCAATACAGATTACCTGTAGTTGGTTTTTCTTTGAGAAATCAGTCTTGTTTTCCTTTGAGGTCTTTAATTTTTACAGACAAGTGCGGTGCCGGGGTCAGTACTGTGGTTTGGGTTCTTTTTTTCCTCATCAACCTGTGATTTTTTAACTTACTGCAGCATCAGAAGGAGTTGTGGAGGTGATAAGTCGTTTGAATTTTTAACCTTCACTGGAGGTGGCAAAAAAACAATTTTAAAGAGAATGTAGTAATTCTGAGCACGAAATTGCAGTGTCTTGCTTTGAATATGGCCTTTTCTCTTTCAGATTCACTATAAGAAGCTTGAATAGTACAAGTGTTTCTACTTCAATGGAGATTAGGTTAGGAAGGCTTGGTCTCCAGGAGGTTAAAAATGCTACATGGAAATGAATGCTGAAAGATAGGGATTAGAGAATAGACTTGTGTCGCCCCCGGTTTTACCTCTCCATTGATGTCTTCATGTCGTTCTTACAACTGTTATGTTTTTAGGGAGGAACTCTTACTTCTTGCTCAAGGTGGATTTCTGTGTGTTAGTTTTTTCATAAAAAGTTGATTTAATTGCTCTTGTGCAAGTCAACTGAAAACCAGTTTAAGATGGTAGCCGAACTTTAGTAAAAGTTTGGCAGGGTAACCTGCGCTGCATTTCCAGTCAGAATGAGGGGAAACATGAAGACCTTTATAGCAAAGTCTTTTTGAAACATAATTGTGCAGGGTGTGATAGGACAGCAGTTGCTATCCCACCTACTTCCCTATTCTTCCCTTTTCTATACTTTTATTTAAAAAACAATAATAAAATCATGTGCAGGCAGCCTTCACCAAGGCTCAAAATGAGTTATGTCTGAACTTTTGTGAGTCATAAATAGGTAAGTTGTATGCGATGTAGATGTTTGTAAAATTAAGAGAGAAGACCATAGAGCTACAAGCCTGCTATTTCAGACTAGATCAGGGAGCGGCTTTTCTAATGCTATTGCTAGTGTTATTTATGATATTTTTTGCTTACTTAAGGCTTATATGTTACTGAGTCAATGGCTTTTCTCCTTTTTCAAGCTGGAAGCGCTAAAGTCTCTGCAGAGTAGAAGCAGTGTTTGGATAAATATTCTAGGATATGACTTTACAACTGTCTGTTAAGCTGTTCCAAGTCCATGCTGCCAACAAGAATTGTGCTCCTGAAAACATGTTCTGCTTTCTCCTTTATACTAGTGTTTGTACAGCCAGTCAGATCTGGGAATTAAATCAGCGGATTTATTTTTTTTTCTGATTCCGTTTCCAGCTGCATGGCTCTGCAGGCTTGACTTGATTGTGTAGCCACGAGTCCTAATGTCAGCATTGGGGAAGGAGAAGAAATACCAGGTGCTTTGGCAAGTAATGGGACTTGCTATTTCAGCAGCAAAGCAAACTTAAACTGGTTTATGTCACAGTTTAAAAAGGGAGGAGGGGAAAAAAAAGAAGGGGAAAAAAAAAATCCCCGCTCAAATTCTTTCACAGCTTGTACTCCATAGTGGGATTAAACTCTGGAAACTGTTTTTAACTGAAGAGACTGTAAGTTATTAGATGCTACTAATACTTCAAATACTGGAATACACTTCAGATACCATCGGTATGCTGTAGTAATTGCCACGTTTTTCCAAGTCGCTTTTATGGTGTTTTCATTCCTTGAAATTGTGCTCACTGGAGTGCATGTGATTCAGGCATGGAAGGGTTGGAAAGAAGACTAGTTAAAGGAGAAAATAGTGAGTCTCATTGTGTGAATTAGTTAATGGTGGTGGTGATTATTACTTGGTATGTGTCTGGTCAGAAATTGTTTAATATGGTAGTCAGGTCTGTTGGTTGGGTTTTTTTTTTTGATCAGAGTAACTTGAATAGTATAAATGCTCAATGTATAGATGTACTTACGAGATCCTTAACACATCTGTTTTTAAAAATGATGATTTCTATTACAAAGTTGTGGAAGAAGAACTAAAGAAGCAGTTTGAGAAGGTTAGAACCAATCTGATAGCTTGATGCCACCAAAAGGATAGGTTGTTCTTTGTGTTCCTCCTTCATCAGCTGCACTTGATCTAACTTTTTGTTGGGCTGATCAGTACCCGAAGGTGTCAGAAAATCGTTTGCTTTTTGCTGCTGGATTAGTCTCTTGCCAGCTTGGTGGCACGGAGTGAGCCCCAGGGTCAATGCAAGAGGCAGAGGTGGTGGGAGGAAGCTGGACTTCCGTGCTTCTTGTCTCTTAGTTTGATTTTTCAAAACACATTCTTCTCTTTTTTTTGTCTTTTTTTTGTTTTTTTTTTGGTGGCGTGTGGAAACTGTCATGGAAAGGGGTTGCTCTGCTTTCCCTCCCAGTGGGTTCCCAGCCCCCCCAGCAGTGATCTGGTCTGGTGATGGTGTGCTTCAAGGGGAGAGAGGCAAAAGCTGTTCCTTCTCTGTTGGATCAATTGCTAAATCGAGTAGCAGGGAGGTGGAAGGAATGTGAAGTGAGCGCAATGACACCTTGAGTAAATCCTATTGTAGATTTGATGATGTGTAATGTGGGGCTGCACCTTTCCCTAAGAAAACAAGTGGAAATACGTCATTTTATAGGAAATTAGGATTTAAAAAATATTAATCACTTTATTTGCTGGTATCGTCCATTAAGTAACTGAAACCTGTAAGTTGGATTCCCGTGAGGAAAACCTGGATCTCAGAAGTGCAAAGAACAAACGGTCCTCACTTACATACCTTACAGCTGCTTCTGTCCATGGAAACCTTTTCTGTCTGCTGCCCCCCAAATAATCCTGCTGCCCTGGCATTCCCTGCCTGTGGAGTAGGTGACTGTTACGCATCTTTATGAATGTGCTTGAAAATGTCATCCCTACAGCATTACATGTTGTTTTCAATAGGCTTCAAGTATGGAGAGAATAATTTGGAAACACACAAGCCTGGACTTCAGGGCTTCCACCTCAATTCCAGTAATGGCCAATGAAGGGGAAGAACTCTTGGTAATGATCAAGGGATCTGGTGATTTTTAAAATGTACACTTCACAAATTCAAGGTTAGAATAAAATGGTTATTTAATAGCAAACACCAGTCCTGAGCTGCTTACCAGCAGAGTTTGAATATAGGGAGGATAAAGAAGTCTGGTTTTTCTTCTTTTTTTCTTCCATATTCATTACAGGAGCCTAGTTTGGCAAAAGAGCAAAAATTAGGCAAAGAAAATGTCTGAAGAACAACAAAATGAGCTAGTAGAAACTCTGCAATTTCAGTGAGCTGTGGGAGTGGCTTGTGCGAACCCTCCATATGTGTCAGGACAACGGGGCGTAAACTGATTTTGGAGTGATGCAGGTTCCTGGTGTTTGAAATTTTAGGTAGGGAGGATTTCCTGGGGCTTGGGGCAGGGAGGGGTAAGAGCTTTGAAATTTTAGGGGTTGTTACCAGTCTTAGTAATATCCGGAGCAGGTGAGGTGCCAGGAATTCCTTTGAGGCTGGAAGTAATAAAGAAGTGGCATAATCCTGTAAAATGTGGTAGACTGAAGAGAGAGGTTTCAAAGAATGATGATCTGGAAACAAAAATGTGGATGTTTAAAAACTGGAAAATGTTGTAAAGTCCAAAAGAGCTGAATGAATCTAAGCCAGCTGTTTAATCTTCTGGTTTAGATATACATCTGTTTCTTCTCAGATCACAGGTGTCGCGCTTACGCATCCATCTTAATATAATATAGCAAAGATTGTTGTAAAACTGTATCAGAGAGATGAAGACTTCAGTCATTTGCTTATGCTAATAGGATTTCTCGACTGATTTCGTCAAAGCTTATTAACTTCTAAAAACTAAAAAGGGGTATGGGGTATGTTTATGGGCAAGATTCTCCCTGCTGCTTCCCTCCAGTCGTGCATTTCTTGTGTCCCCAGTGTCAGACCACCTGTATTTCGACGTGGTTCCTTCTGTCTTGTCTGATTCTGCCAAGAGGGTTAAGTTTTTTGAACAGCAGGATTTTTCCCCAAGTGAAGAACAGCCTTAGCGTCGGTTTTTAGCCCTTCTTTAATCTGGCTTGGTCCAACTCTTTGTAAAAGAGTTGAAGACTCCTTACAGCTCAATTAATACATGAACTCAGAACTCATCTCCGTGGATTGTTTTCTTTTGAAGGTAATAATGCATTTAGATTAAATTTGTTATTTGTAACCTAAATTAGTTCTCAGTATTTGCACTGCCCTTTGCAGGGTTAATATGTGAGGTGGCCATAGTTCAGAACACCTCCTTAAATATTTTGATGGAGAAGAATATGGCCTTGATTCTCTTGCTCTTGGTATTAATTGAAAATCTGCTTTATCCTGCAAGTTGTGTCCCAGCCCGTCCCCACAGTGTTGTATGGTAGGCAATTGTGAATAGTTACACTTGAAGTTGTTTGGAAGTGGTTTAAGCACGCTTAAATTTTGGTTTAAAATGAATTTCTGAATGCTTAATGTAGAATGCCCATTAGGCTGAATATTATTCAGGTTTAAGAGATGCTCCAAAGATAAACCAGCTGATTTTTGAAAAACATCTGGTACTCTGGTGTCTTTAGTGAGCATTCTTGATCAGAATTGACACAAAATTTAGAACTGTTGGTTTTTAGGAAAAAATTAAATGTTCTTTAATATCTTGAAAGAAAGAAAACCTTCTAGTGTGTTCAAACCAAGTGTTTAAGCCATGTGACTGAAGTTAAGCTTTATACTGATTAAAAAAAAAAAGTCTAAAATGCTAATTAGGTTCTGTCATTACCAAAGAAGATTACAAGTAAATAATAGAGTAGATGGGGTGTTATTTTAGAACAGGGTTTGTGTTACACAGAATTGCATTTTCGGTCGCGGGAAAATTATGATTTGTTTGGAAGTGTGAAACCTGCACATGTAATGACATTGTACAGGCAGAGTAGGTGGGAGTGTGCTCATAAACCTTCAAACTAGACCTTCTAAATGTCAAGAAATTTCCCCCAAAGTAACATAATTTTAAGTCCTTGAAAGACCAACTGTGCTGTGCTTTCTGCATTCGAAAGGCACATCAGTTAGTTGTCTCTGGCGCAGTAGGGACCTTGCTTAAGTCACTTCTTGTTGATTTTTGTCTAAGTATGTGGCTGATGGTGCAAAGTATTTTGAGTTTCCTAATGCTGGAATTCATTAGTAGATATTCAGTTGATCCACTGTGCATTTGCTGTTAAATACAGGCATAAATAGCGAATTCAGTTGCTTAGTACTAAGTTAAACTGAGTTGTCTGAATCTGTTTATAAAATAGGGCATTTGGTAGATTCAATTCTTGAACTGCATATATAGTAAAAGTCCACAAAACATTTTTTTCTAGTTTCAGTTTTGGCACTAGATTTTATCCTGGAGTTTTTAAATATTCTTCATCCTGTTCTTTTTCTATTAAGGTTAATGTTGAAGAAGGAAAATGCGGAAGTCGCCATTTGACAAGTTTTATAAATGAGAATTATTTGAAGCTCAGGAATAAGTGAAGCTGAAATTTGAAAAAAAAGAAAGTGAATGCATGCTAATTATCAGACCAGAAGTCCCACTTGTAGAATATTGAGCAATTTGTGTGAAGTGGGGAAGATGAAAGAAGTCAGAATTTGAAACGGAAGAATGAAGAAAAGGAATAAAAATGAAGTTAAGATAAGAAGTAATCTGGAATCTGAAAGCACTACGCTAAGTAATTACTAGTCTGTTTATGTGTCCCTGTATATTTTGCTAAACATGCATGCATTATCTGTTTAATAGCAAAAGTATATGCAGGGTAAAGAAGTGTCTACCAGGGAAAAAAAAAAAAAAAACTTCTTAAAAATCGAGGCAGTTCTAATGCCAACTGCCCGGACACATAGATATGAATTTTTACCATTTATTTCACTGGAGCTTGTTTACAGACCTTAGGTAAACGAGAAATTGTGTACAAATTAGGCTTTCAATATCTGCGTGCAGGAATCCCGTTCTGCTTCCAGAAGCGGAAGTGCTCATGGGTCTGGCAAGTCGGGGAGGCACACCCCTGCAAGATCTCGATCTAAGGAGGATTCCAGGCGTTCCAGGTCAAAATCTAGATCCAGGTCTGAATCCAGGTGAGTTTACTTCTTTTACCTCTTCCTCCTCTTCGCAAGTCAGATGGTTATGTCAGAGGGGAACAGAAAGTCCAGTTTATCCCAGTTGTTTCCAGAGATAACTGGTGATCTGTGGACAGTGAATACAAAGGGGCATGCGTGGTTTCAGGATTTGAAAAGCTAAACTATCAAGTCAAATCTTTTTGCAGCTTTTTCTAAGAGGTATTTGGCTACGTAGGTTTGTGTCTTGACACAGCTTGGAGGTGGCCTGCCTTTTAAGTCTTAAAATAATGGCTAGTTTCTGAGCATGAAGCATTAGGAATTCTAAATCTTAGTTTTTCTGTGCAAAGAAATATGTGCATCAGCAGATTTTCCATTTTAGGTCACATTAATGAAAGCAATGATGTTACTGGATTAGTTAACGGTATGTTCCATGAAAAAGAAACAATAGAGATAAATACGAATTTCAAGACATCTGTCTGACTTTTAAAATATATATTAATTCAATTTGAAAAATAACAGGCTGGAAGGCTTTGAAGATTAGAAAGCTTTCCAAGCTCTCAAAAAAAGCTGTGGAGAAAGTAACTTGCTTATTTTGTATTTGTTACGTGGCAACACAAATGTACACTATGAAAATGCCTTTTCCACTGTATTACCTATCCTTATGCCCATCTGCTAAACAAGCTGAGGCATAAAATATGCTGCTAGTATAAAAATAAGATGATAAGCGTCACTGGTAGCCACTTTACATTGGCTTTACCAGGTGGCTCACGTAAGAGGTACATTTTTAATAAAGAATGACTAGAGAGGGAACAAAACCTGTGAATTATGTCATTTTCTTAAGAGTTTAGATAATTGAGTGCTGACTACAGAAATAAATGTGTTGATAGTTCCTTTACTCATTTTTAACCTGAATGTTTAAAAATGAGTAAAGGAACTAAGTGGCTTTCAGCAGTGGAGCTTCCAGTTGAGCTGTTCACAATATACTTTTTATGTGTATAAGCAATGAATTAGGCTGGAGGGAGGGATGACAACTCTGGAAGACATTGCGCTGTTAGCAATCGCCCATGTTGGAAAAAGCTATCAAATACTGTGTTTAGGTCTCCTTGCCAGATCAAGGTGATCTGTTTGAAAGGCTTTTGTGAGAAGGAAAATACTTGAGACATTTTGACAGCAGAGGATTGGGCTTGTTTTTTCTGTGGACTACAGGCGTAAGTCTCAAATCATGGACTTGGCAATCCCTGTAGTGCAAGAACGATATGTCAAATTAAATGAATAAATATTTCATAGAGTAATATTGCCTTATAGAGTTCTGAGATTGGAGTGACCTCCAGAATTGCTAGCAGTCAGGGATGCATAGGATAACTCAAGAAGGGTCCAGTCCAAAACCCTGCTTAAAGCAGAGTCAGCTCTGGGCTCAGATCATGTTCTCGGGGCTTTATCCAGTTGTGTTTTAAAAATCTTAGAGGATGGAGACTGCACACACTTTTGGGGAACCTTTTAATTTTAAAATAAGCAGCGAGTCAGGACCCATCCCAGCATGTCCTGCTGCACCTTGTCCATAACCTCGAGGGGTTCCATACTTTTAAGGCACACGTTTCTCACTTGCTGGATAACTGTAGTATTATGTAAGAATGACATCAAATAAGATGTTGAAAGAAGCAAATACAAGATCTGGAATTTATGAGAAACCTGGCAAATCATTTACTTTTACAAGAAATCGCCCTTTAAATAATACCCTGGCAACTGACCTTTTACTTCTTGATGAACAAAAGTAGAAGATTATGACTACCATGGCTTCCTGAGCATTTAACAGCTGTCTTGAAAATGCCTATGACTGCAAATACTGGAAGTGTATTGCAGAGTTAGAGTGTGTTCATTAGCAGATTTGGGCAGAATTGTGTCAAGGCACGTTTAGAAGCAATGTACTTAGTCTGTTTTCAGTGCCGTCACATGTTTGGATGTGATCACGAGCAGGTCTTCTAACTCTGGCTCTCACCAGAGAAACAACCTTGTGAGAACTTTCATATTTCTTGATAGTTCCTCTTGCAAATGTATTTTTGAATTACCAGCTTTATAAATTAAACTTTGATTTGGGAACAAATCTGTGTCCTGGTGTATTTATCAGTTGGGGCGTGGATATACTTGGTTTTAAAATCTTTTATTGACGTTTTCATCAGCAGCATAGCAAGCCATCTTTGGCTGACTCTGTGAATTCTAAACAGTTCTTAACGAAGGAATAGGATTTTCAGCTGTGATGGCTTTGCAGCAAAGAAGAATAATGGCAATATGACATTTAAGGCAGCAATATAAGCAGCGCTATTTAAAATAAGTCTTGTTCTTTCACATAATAGATTGCCTGGTTTAGAAGTGTCCAGCTTTTGTTCAGTGTAATGGGTGCATTCTGTAGCCTGGAACATCAGTTCTATGTTAGCCTTAAGTTTGGTTTTTTTCCTATGTCAGTGGTTGAAATGTAGCTATATGCATGTGTTGAACTTCTCTTTTTTTAATTATTATTTATTTCTTTACTGTCTTCCCCGCCTCAGGGAATTTCTCTTTTTTTTTTTTTTTTTTTACTTTCTGTTGCCAAAAATAACTTATTCTTTATAAATACATAGTCAGAAGTGGTGTAATGGGACATGCTGAAGTTATTTCTCCTGGACATCTATATATGCTTCAAGTTGAGGAAGGCAGAACTTAGCTGGCTCACTTCTGATGAGGTTGAAGGCATTTTTTTAAGGAGGCCTGTAATGTACAGAGTGTATATTGTGCAGTTTGGCTGTCTGGTGTCACTTAGTGAGAAATCCCGACTGTGGAAGAAGCTGTTAAATGCTCAGGAGTAAAACCAGGTTCAGGTTAAAAGCTTCATTCATACCAGCGTAGTGGTGGTGTCAACGTGAAACACGGTTGTGCAACGATGGTAGCTTATGGTCTCGGTCAGTACTCGCTGCTGGGCTTCCACAGACTAGAGGAAGGATGTTTAAGACACAAACCTGAAGATTAACAATTTATGACTAAGAGCCTTTGAATATTAAACTGTTCAAGGCACTTCTTAGCCTTGCAGCAATTTTCTTTGTAGTTGTGCAGAATGCAGATGACTCAGTGACTGCCAGCAGCAGGCCGGGCTCAGGTGTAATATTGCAGTTTAAGTGCCTGACCAGCTTTACAACTAAGATTGTCTGTGTTGGCAGGGCTGAGGGTTTAGTAGAAGGAATTGAAGTGTTTCAGGACCTCACCCTCACAGACTTAGTGCTGTCAGAAGACATTTTTGGAACTGGTCTGAGGAGGCCTGGGCTGAAATTTGTGAGCAGTTACACCTTTGCCTAAATACACTTGGAAGCGTGAGCATGTAAACATTCATGAACAGCTAATGTTAAATAACTGTTGAAATACTGGAAGGCAAATAAGCCTCCTACAGCTTGATTTCTTCAGTTGTGTTCAGCTCTGTTTCAGGGGCATTTGCCAGACTTCTGTGCTTGTAATTATGCACTGTGTAAAAAGCGTATTTGCTTTTCAGTGGCACTGAAAGCAGTGCTGTTCTGAGTGCTAGAATAAGCAGAAGTGTGCACCTCTGCAATCGTGCATGCTTTATGTTAATTCATATTTACTCCTTTTCCCTTTTTCTGTTAAGCTTTTAAAAGAAAGCCACCCCAGCTAGTTTTACTTTAATGCTGTGAATATTCTAAGCATATACTGTGTCAAACCAAGATAGCCTTGTTAGAGAAAGTTAAAAGCTATTAGGGAATTAAGAAGAAGTTCTTTACAATGAGGGTGGTGAGACACTGGCCCAGGTTGCCCAGAGATGTGGTGGAGGCCCCATCCCTGGAGACATTCAAGGCCAGGCTTGATGAGGCTCTGAGCAACCTGATCTAGTTAAAGCTGTCCCTGCTTACTGTGGGGGGGTTGGACTAGATGACCTTTAAAGGTCCCTTCCAACCCAACAGATTCTGTGATTGTATGAATTAAAAGCTAACTGATGAGGTTCCTGTTCTGCAGTAGCAATGCTCTGAGAGCATGTGCAGTAATCTGAATGTAAAGATTTAGCACACAGTCCTTGAGAATAGTGACTAAATTGATTATAGCTGAATCATGTGGTACTGCAGGTTTTAAGAAAATGGTTATTTGGGCTTTTTGTCTGTGAATCTCTGACGTATTTTTGAAGGGTTAAAAAGACCCAAACAAACCAAACACTGTACCTTTTTCTTTTTTTTCCTCAGATCTAGATCAAGGAGGAGTTCCCGTAGACACTACACAAGATCACGCTCTCGTTCCCGCTCTCATAGGAGATCCAGAAGTAGGTCTTACAGTCGGGATTATCGGCGACGACACAGTCACAGCCATTCACCCATGTCTACTCGGAGACGTCATATTGGAAACAGGGTATGTCTGTTAGAAGAGAGGATGACTCATATATAGTCCTGAATACATCCTAAAATCACTGAATTGATTCATTGGTGTTTTCCAGAAAAACATTCTGCTTCCTGCTCAGGTCTATTTAAAAGATGTAGTTGAGGTTAATTGTCACTGGGCTTTTGCTAAGCTATAGATCTCCATAAGTTTGCTTAGGATTGTGGGGTGGGGTGTCTTGTTTGTTTGTCTGTTTGGTTTTTAACAGATGCCTTTAGAAGTGCTGCCAGTGCAGACTGTTGTCAGCATACCTGCTATAATAAATGACTGAATGTATGCAGTGAAGGATGGGGGTAGAATTAGGAGGGAGAAACACTTCTTATTTTTTTATTAGAAAGCCTGGAAAACTAAAATATTTCATTAAAAGCTGTTTTGATGGTGTCTTTATTAAACGAGCCTGCAAACCATCTTGCTTTTAGCTGCTTTACAGGCTCGGTGTCTGAGCACAGTTTGGTTCGTGTTAAAGTGTGGGGGGAAGTGGTAACTAACATACATGAAGACATGATCCAGGCCTCTGTGTGTGTGTGTATATCGCTCCACATTCAACAGTATGCAGTACCTGTTACGTGCTGTAACTGTAGTTTGTACAGTACTCTGAGAAATGCAAAGTATTTTTGTGAAAGGAGGCTCATATATCCATAGGTTTGATTGTAATAGAGTCTTAGCAAGTTAACCCAGCCTGAACCTCAGTAGTATGATTTTGTTGTTTTGTCTTGAAGCTCTGGCAGTCACAACTTGCGAAATAACTGCAAATACAAGCAATTTTATTCTAGTATCTTATCTCTCTGTCCCATCCTACAGGCAAATCCTGACCCAAATTGTTGTCTTGGCGTGTTTGGATTGAGTCTGTACACCACAGAAAGAGACCTGAGAGAAGTTTTCTCCAAGTATGGCCCAATTGCTGATGTTTCCATTGTATATGACCAGCAGTCTCGGCGTTCAAGAGGATTTGCTTTTGTGTACTTCGAAAACGTCGAGGATGCTAAGGAAGTAGGTTGGGTTACAGAATGTGTGGTGTGTTTGCAGTTGCTGGGATATATATGCTGTAACGGGGCATAGCCTGAGAAAGCTCACTGATTGACCTTTAAAATGCTACAGGAACCTTTAAAGTTAATTCCTTTTGGCTATATGAAATAACTGTAATGCAGGCTAGTTCACAGTATCTTCTCTTCCCTGCCTCCTCAGGGGCTAAGATGATGTTTGGCGTCTTACAATAAATGTCGATGTCTTAGTTCAAAAGATAGCTACTGTGTACTAGAGGTCCATGAATACCACTCCCTGTGCAGGCTGAGCTGTTGTAATTTCACAAAAGCAAACTTCGGGCTAGCCATAATGCAAACTACACCAGCAAGGAAAAGAAAATAGAAGCATGGGCTCTGTTTTAAGTGTGAGGTGAGCGTTCCTTCCTAACTCCACATGTGATCTTGTATTTAATAACAGGCATGTTCAGTGTGGAACAGATGGCCATTTCTGAGCTCTCTGTAAGAGCGCTAACATGCATTCTGCTGACTTCTAGTGCTTCAATCTGAAAGGGGCAGGGGAAATCTTTTCTGAAAACAAAAGGCCAGGCTGTACATGGCTTCCTGGTGCCTGCGCGTGTCTATGGGAAACCCTCAGGGACTCAGTAAATTGAAGCAGTGTCAATACCATATAGCAAATTAACGAGATTTTTGCTTATGAAGTGCTACAGAACGAACAGGGAATTCTATACTTGTATAGAATTCTACGCTCAGGCCAGCCCTTGGAGAGCCTTGTGCGTGTGGACTGTAATTAGGCTTATATTCTGTATACATTCCACTACTTAAAGTCTCTAGTGTCGTCTTTCCCAAATTTGGCATGAAGGCTTCCATGGTAGGTTGGAGCTTTGGATGTTGGTCCTGCTACTTGGCAGAAAAAACCCAGTGGTTTTGGGTTTTTACTTCAGATTTAGTTATGACTCAGATATCATTATATTCAAGGTTATGGTAGGTTTGAGGACGTATTGGAGGAAAAAAAACAGTGTTCTTCTGTTAGCATTTAAATACTTTGCTTTGTGTTGTATGCTGGAGTAGTTACATGTCCCTACATAAACATGATTAAGAGGAACCTTTGAAAGTGCTTGTAATAGAGGTACCGAAGCAATTGTTAAATTATGATACTTTCAGGCTTTTTATGCAATATAAGTCACATTTTAAGTGGTTACTGAAGCTTATATCCAGCTGGTCTGGAGTGTCTTACAGTTTATTTTTGGTGTTATGTATAAGGCATAAGTGAAACTTAGACGTGCATCCTAACTGAGCCATTTTAGGACTTCTCTTAATACTTGAAGCAGTGGTTAGAGACTTGTGTCAGTAATAAATTTCATATTTACAGCTAACTGTATTTTTATCACTCCGTTCAGGCAAAGGAACGTGCCAATGGAATGGAGCTGGATGGAAGAAGGATCCGGGTAGACTTCTCCATAACCAAAAGACCTCACACACCTACCCCTGGAATCTATATGGGAAGACCCACTTAGTAAGTTACCTCTGTGTGGTTTTTTTTTTCCAAACCAGTATGGGATAGGATTAATTATATTATGTTTTGTTAAAAACTGTTCTGTATCCCTTCTAAGAGACCTGATTCTCTGTGTTTTTTCCTTCTCCTTATCAAGAGGTGTGCTAACACTGATGTGTTCGTCTGGCAAGGCTTCTGAAAACTAAAAAACTCAACTGATAAAGGAGGCTCTTAAGAAATTTAAAAAAAAAGACTACATGTGGACAGCCATCAGTAATAATACCTAGCCTTTCCAGCTCTTTGGATAGGAGGAGTTAATTTATACAGCACTTGTCAGTGACTGATCTAGGGTCAGCCTGGATTACAGCGAGCAGAAACCTGGGTTCCTTAGTTATGCAGCCCAGACATGAGCTATCTAAACACTTAAATAAGCCTACAGTAAGATTTTTTTGACAAATTCTAAATTATTTTAAGTTGTTGTCCTATGTACCTTCAAATATTAATGTCTTTTGCAAGCTCGGGTTTTCAAGTGTGAATTAACACTGCTTGAGCAGCTGCGTGGCACAGTTTGCCCTATCCACAGAGTACACTTTACTTAAAGTTGCCAAGAGTGTAAATTGTTTTCCCAAGTCATTTCCCAATTGTTTTCCCAAGACTTTGAGTTAAGGTACTGATGCTTATGCAGTCGACGTTGTGTTGAGGCTGCAGGTTATTTTTTTAATGGGAAAGTTCTTCCAAAAAGAGCTTGCTGAGAGTTAAAAGTTGTCACAGAATGGAATTTCTCATGTGCATGTGATATCAAAAGGTTAAGAGGTTTCAGACTAAGGAGAAAAGTAGCTGTGTTAAAGTTCAAGCGTTTCAAAAAGCAATTATTTAAGTAGTTCTGTTCCCATCTGCACTGATAGGAAAGTAGGAGTGCTCACAATAATTTCAACTGTGAGGACGTGAGGTAATATAACCCAGTTAAAATGGTGTATACTTGACTGATTGTGTGCTTACTGAAAAGCACTGCAAACAATATTAATGTTTTATATTTTATTAAATTTAATTCTCTTTCACTATTTGTAGTGGCAGCTCACGACGACGAGATTACTATGACAGAGGGTATGATAGAGGGTACGATGACCGTGACTATTACAGCAGATCATACAGGTGAGGCAATATTTGTAATACTCTACTGCTTTTTAAACTGTGCTTTCTCAGCTCCATTTCTACTTCTTGTATAAGTGTTAAGCAGCTCGTCCTACATAGGTATGCCAAAATAATTTTGCACTTGCTGTCATTCTGGAAAATTACTATGAAAATCCTTACCAAACTGACTGCTCAGTAAAAATCAGATGGGTCAGATTGAGAAATGCTTTGTGGTGTTTAACCTGTGGCATGAATTAGTCCATAATGTTGGTTGATTATTTTTTTTTAATCTGCATTAACTTTTGAAAAACAAAGTATGTGCTCCATACTCTTATTTTAAAATAATCTTGTTGGTTCATCTATTAGCATTGAAATGGTGGGAGTACAGGTGCAGATCTAATATTTGAGTTGGTATTATAGTGCCAACTTACATTTTGAGCACGGTGTAGTAGACAAAAAGTGGGAAATTTCAGTGGTCACCAGTATCCCTTACTAATAATTATGGCACTTCAAATGTTGCAAAAAATAAGGAATCGGGGGTTGGAACGTTACCTTTTCTGTATTGGACATTTGCGTAAAAAAGCTTTTTTAACATACTCTGTCAGGTTGGATGTGTGTGTTTTACTTGAAGGACTCACACCTCCTATTTCCAACTGTCTTCGGTCTAAATTTGTGTGTTTGCCAGTATAGTAGTTGGCTGAAAGAGGTGAATATTCAGGTGGCAATATACATTGTCAGAGGGCTAGTAAAGTTGATAGAAAATCTGTCGAAAACACGGTTGGTATGTAATTGGTTTTGGAGACAGAGCAAGTTTGTCTCTTGCATTTTCCATTAAGACTGACAACAAGACTTGTCGCCTGTGAAATCCTCGCAATTTCTGGGACACTATTAACTTGCACACAAAGATAAGAGTTCATTTTTTCTGTCTGCAATTACCAAAAAGTTCCTGTAGTTGCCGGATTCTGTAGTAGTTCTTCCTAAGTGGTTTGCAAAGCTTAAATGCATCAGCAATGGGTGGATTTATGATAGTTCCCTGATGGCAACCATGTATTCATGGAAATAGATTAATTCAAATTGCATTATCACATTACAGCTCAAAGAGAAAGGAAATAATAAATTCTGT
This sequence comes from Fratercula arctica, assembly GCA_947846985.1. Lineage (NCBI taxonomy): Eukaryota > Metazoa > Chordata > Aves > Charadriiformes > Alcidae > Fratercula > Fratercula arctica. Next base: position 24,594,561 of record CANTUZ010000006.1, read on the forward strand.
GATCTTAGCTTCCAATGTACTCTTCTGTTGCTTTCTAGGTATAGAAGAAAATACAATCTTTACACTGACATTGGTAACTGTATGGTCATTGGCAGTGACTGAGGGCATGTGTCTCCTCCTGTCCCCACCTACTACTTTCAGCCACTCTTTATTCCGGCCGGCCTGTTGGGGTTGCTTCCAATCTGTTTCTCCCATCCCTGCCTTGTGGTTGTCACTTAAAGCAGGTGCCTTGCTTCCACAGTGCTTAAATGCTGCTGTGGACAGAGAGAGGATCGAGGCGCTCCATGCCATCACAGTGAACGCATGTTTAGAAGCGTTCCGCTCGCATTTCTGGGAAGTGGTCATTAGGGTAGTTCTTTACCTCCAACGGTCCATTTTCTTGAAACATCGGTGGCTTTGAACGTTTTGGAGAACTGTAGCAGCTAAAATCTGAAGTTGATACTGGGCATTCAAGAAGGAGGACGTGTTGGGTTTCACTTTGCCAGCACTTGTAGATGGCTCTTTGACCAAACTTCCAGTTTGTTTCAGGTACAAGGTACAAAACCTTGCTTGGGATAGTTAACATCTCACTTCATGTACTGAAAGTAATTAACCGAAGTCTAGTGGGTAAATTAACTGAAGCAGCCTGCCGAAGTGCTGGGGAACACAAAAGACTTTGAACATAGCCTGCTAAGCAGTCTGTTAGTGATGCTTCTAGCTTGTTTCTCCCAATTTCCGTTTCTTTGTACGGGGTTCTGATGTAAACGAAATGGCAAAGGCACCTAAGTACCAGCAAAAGATGTGGGGCTAATGCAGTGTTTGGTAAGGGTTTTACACCATTGGTCTTTCTTGCACTTCTTCGTAGTATAGGTTCCCTTATTCTTTCACAAAGGGTCAGTCAGGGTGTACTGGTGGTCCTTGAAATCTGTCGTTTGTTGCTTGTGTGTTCTTAAAATGTAATTTAGTCCTTGTTTAGGTTATGGTATGACCTTAAGTCTTTACTGCTTGAAGTGTTAACTCTTTCTTACCTGATAGTGAACAGTGGCTCAGATGTTTGTAAAACGTTATCAGAAGCTGTAGTTACGTCAGTTCTAGGTGTGTGTTAGCGAGAATAGTTGTAGACTGATAGTGACTAGTAGGAGGTGCGAGCCTGACTGCTTTAGGCAGTGTACTAGCCTGTGTGTAACATACTGGAATTCCTGGCCATACTTTGGGCCAGCTCTGTGAGGCAGTCATGTGCTGGGAGATGTTCTGACCTTCCGACGTGCTCTCCCACCCTCTGTCTGTTGTGATCTAGGGCTTTAGGGTGGAAATACTCAGAATACTGACCACTCAGCAAGGCTGACTTACATTTCCTATTTTTAACAAAAAAAAAAAAAAAAAAAGGGTGGGGGAACCCCCAAAACCTCACACCCCAATGCTCACTGCAGAATCTTTATAATGTCTTCATAGCAGATACTGAGAGAGTGAAAGTAAGCCACAAATGGTTTGTGTGTGGCTACTTTAAAAGTATTGTGGTATATTGGTCATTTGAGGGAGAGAGAAGAATAGCGTTGTGTATGGCGGGAGTGCTTCCTTGAGGAAGGGAAAGTTAGAATTGTTAAAGACGCAGTAGAGCATTGCATACTAGTACTCCACCCTAGCAAATCAATTGGTAACAATTACTTTGCCTTCCTTGCCCTCTGTGCAGTGAAGCCTTAAGGGAAATAGAATTTCAGATGGGAACTGTAATGTTAAAACTTTAATTTCTCTTCATTGCTGTGGGATGCTTACTCTTGGCTGGAAAAGTATCTGTAAACTGGAGAATAACGTTAAAAAAAACTCAAATTGCACAGTGACTATCTACCAAATGGAGGCTTTTATTTTAAAAAATTAAATAAATAAAAAAGGAGGCCTGCTGATTGAAAGTGTGGTGCAGTGTTTGGGGGTTCCTTGTCTTTCATATGATTTATAGCCTTTTTGAGCTGCTGTGAGGCATCTGTGGCAGCGACTGTTCCATAATCCAAACTTGATTTAGTCTCCTCCTGGTAATGCTTTACTGTATCTAAATCTGTAGAAGTACCAGCCCAACCGCTTAATATTGTTAAATATTATAACATATTGTTGGTCTACACGGCTTCTGTATAAGGAGAAGTACCTCAGTTCTTCAATGTCCTTCTTTAAACATGATTCTGAAGTGTTAAAATGTGAGTGTGTGGGGTTTTCTTCCTGCCTCCCCCTCAGAATCAATTTTTTCCTCAGGACAGTGAATTGATCTTGCTATGTTAAAAAAAAAAAAACAAGTTGCTTGCCTCAAGTGGGTAACCATCTGAGAACAGATAAGGTCTCAGAAGCAGAGGCTATGTAATGATCTTAAAATGCTGCTCGTTGGAGAGTATAATATCATAAAACACAATATTAGTCAGCTGGAACGTGAGTCCTCTTTAACTGCTCTGTAACAGCAAATTTAGCCAACTCATTCCAGGAATACATAAAAATGATGGTAATGAAGTAATTGAGCATTATCCAGTGTAGGAGCCAATGTGTCTTTGCCTTTACGTCAATTTCCTGTACTTGATGATGCATTTTCCTTGTACAATTAACTTTTTGTTTAGTTTTAAAATTTTCAAAAGCCATTCTGCTTTTGTATTTGCAGAGGAGGTGGTGGCGGCGGAGGAGGAGGATGGAGAGCTGTTCAAGACAGGGATCAGTTTTACAGGTATGACAGGAAAGCTTTCGGTGGCTGGTCAACAGTGGAAATACTCTTACAGAAGGTATTGGTTTGAGTGTTCTGTGAATCATGCCTAGGGTATCTTTAAAGACACTGACAGAAACTGGGTGGATGCTGAGCACCTGCAGCTCCTCACTGGGCAGCGCAGTTCATTTGAAAGGCTGCCTTATTGCCATGTAAAAGGGTGAGGTTAGTATAGGGATGGTTTAGTGCAGCTTTGCACAGGAAATACTTGTATTTATGCCAAGAAATTAATGTCCTGAATGTTTGGGGATATATTTTTCTATTTATTAGGAGATTAGTGGAATTAGGCAAGGAAACGTAAAACTTGAGAGTGCCTGGATTGGAGAGGCTTGGGGTGGGGTTGGTGGTAGCAGTGACTGCTACGCAAATCAACGCTTCCTCTTGGAAAAAATAATTTAGATTCAAAGTTAAGGTGTGATTTGGCTTACGCTGCTTGTTTGGGATGCTCTCGGCTTGAAACACTAAAGCCGTAGGTAGTCAACTTGTGAATGCAAGAGAGCTTATCTTTCTTTTATTAGTCCAAAGTAATATTACTCTGACCCGGTAACAAAGAGTATTAAGAAAATTCAGATTTTTGCTTTGTTATCTAGTAGAGATGTTGATGAGTTAGTTATGTGCTTGTTAGCTTTCCCAAGTACACTCTTGATACCAGGATAGGTTTAGAGGTATCAGCATAAAACTGCTGCCACTCCTCTGCCACAGGCTGTAACGAAGGGTTGTTTCTGTTGCCCTCTTCCACAGGAGGAGATCACCATCCCCATACTACAGCCGAGGGGGCTACAGATCTCGATCCAGATCCCGATCCTATTCACCTCGTAAGTAGCCATGGAGCTCACGTATCAAAAGCAAATTTCCACTTTGCCTGAACTTCTGTTGAGGTTTTGTGTCCATAAAGACTATTTGACTTCAGTGTGGTGGTGGGGTTTTTTTTTTTTTGAACTACAGTGCCCTTTAATGTTTCATTGAGCAACTGGTAACCTTGAGGACAGAGCAAATATTTAGCTTGCAAAAAAAATAAACTAGGTAATACCGCTTGAGGTACCATTTCTTTCTCCAAAACCCTGTCAAAACAGGAGTTTGTAGTATGCCGACAGTTTGGTTACCTCTAGGACAGCAGGGCCGAATTCCCAAACCTTGCACCTTCTAACACTGAAACTAAATTTCCCACCGTAACTTGCTAAAGAGGAGGTTAACTTCATCTGAGGTCCAAATAGTGCTTTTTTTTTTTTTTCCTGACTTGTCTGTTTACATGGAAGATAAAGCTGCATTTTGGTGACAGAAGGTTAATAAAACACAATAGCGTTCTTAGCGTATTCCCGATGTGAGGGATACACAGTGAGTGAATAGATTGTGTTCTCATTTTGTGTCCAAATGAAAACAAGTGTAACTGCTGTTACTGCTAGGTAGGGAAAAGTTGCACTCTGGATTTTCCTTGTGCATGGAAATGTCAGCCCTGGGCATGACGGGAATTGGGTTTTTTCTACCCAAAGGGACGTACTGGCTGGACGTGGTCATAGACAAGCCATATGGCTCTTGAATTCCATACAGAGTTGAGGGGTGGCAGTGAATTTAGACAAAATTCTTTAAAATATGGCAATCCTTGGAAGCCTAATAGCACGTATATATTTTGTTTTTTTTTTTTTCTTTCAGGTCGCTATTAAAGCATGACATGTAGAGGAATTCCTAGCTACAGCCTTTGAGTTGAAATTGCAAGTTTGTGGACAATATTTTTATTGTCTCTTCTGTTTAAACAAGTGAACAGTGCCTAGTGAATAGGTGACTTTTACACCTTTTATGAAGACTACTTCTGTGATGTTCAATGCTGTTTCATTCTGCATATTTGTGTAGTTTGGTGCTTTGTTTCAAGTTGTGTTTTGAAAGGAGTATGTTTTGCATGTATTTTTTTAGTCTCAATTTTGACTCCTGAAAGGTTTCTATTGTAAAGACAAACTGTTCAGTTAGTTTTTTCTACTGATTCCAAGGTATTCTGAAGATCAAAACCTGTGTAAAATGCTTTCAAAAAGTAAAAAAAAAAGAAATAAAAAGAAGTTTGGTTTTTCTTTTCCTACTTACTTTTGCCAAGTATAAGTTACGGGTTGAAAAGAGACTACACCACTTGTGTATTCTGGAATAATGGTTAAAGCCCAGAAGTAAAGTTTACCCTAATTCTGCGTTGCTGGGTAGTTGTTCTCTCAATGTAGTACCTTCAGGTGTGTAAACCCAGGGTGTGGAGGAGTCTGTGTGTGGATTGTAGGAGCGAGACACCTCGTTCAGCAGCACTCTACGCATGGAGCAAGACTTGCAATAAACTCTTGGTAATGCTGTCGAGCTTGGAGGTTGGTGAGCTGTTGGCAGATTATCAACCTTTAAATAAGGAGAGGGCTTCAGTGGATGTAGGGAACCATACACTTAGAGAATGGCAATGAGATAAGAAAAATCAAAGGGGTCTAAATGTTATTTCTTCACTGATGATTGTCCCTCTTTATCTGCATATGTGGCTAAAATGTAATATAACTCCAGATGATGCTTTCCTATCAGTATAGTACTGTTTTGCCTACTCAGATTCATGAACTTCATACACTTACAGGAAAATTCTCTGCCAGATTTGAAAGTATTTTTGTCAGACTAGATCTTCCCTCAGCCTTATGCCATAGCTCCAGTGGTGACCGAGCATGGAGGACCTATATAAACAAGAGGGGTAAGATGCTAGGCTACATCTCCCACTCTTCTCTTGGCTTTCAAACACAAGTTTCTCTACTTCTTTTCCTGCATAGGAATTTCCACACTTTTTTCATGGTCTGAGAGGACTTGTAGCCTCTTGGCCTTTATCTGATGCTTTCCCTGTATGGGAATGGGACAGACAGGTGCTCTCGTGCATTTCTGTGCCATTTCTCATCAGCGGCCTCCACCATCTCCTGGGGTTTTCAGATCTAGGTAGATCTTTGTAGGGAAGCTCTCAGTAACTTTACTGTTGAATGATTTCTGATTCTGCTGTGTGTTCATTTGGAGCGAGGTGGAAGGACGGAGCAGGATGGCACGCAGTGTTCCACAGGTTGTGGAGCCTGTGGGTTTATGTGGTACCATAATGCTGATTTCTTCCTGAGCACCATCGCGCGCTTCTCCTGGTTTGGTTCTCTTAAGTTCTACTGAGCTGAAGGTTTTCCTACAGTGACCTCCAGGAGCTTGCAGCAGAGGATGAATGATGAGGAACCATCTCCTACAGCCTTCCTTTTGTTAGAGAATTTAAAACATGGCTGTGAGAGCTGCTGTGCTGGCACTTGGCTATAAAGAGATGTGCCACCAAAGCCACCACAGGCTGGGATTTAAGTGGTTAGCCTGTTCTACCCCCAAATTTTTATTCAGTGGGAACTGCTGTAATAGTCCTGTCAGCCTAATGAAACCAGAGGTAATCTCAGGGCAAGCGCTCATGTACTCTGAGCTGTATCCCATTTCTGTTAGGAACAACGGGTCATTTGCTGGCCTGTGGTGGCTAAACGGCACTTAAGGTTCTTCATTAAGTGCTTCTGAAGTCCGTTCCTCATTTTTAAAACTGGCACTGAATCACTCATTTTGGTTTTCAGCTGTTGAGTTATGTATCTGGTTTAAAAGTTCTTGGACAAACACTGCATAGTGTATCTGTCATACCCCTAGTAAATCTATGCAGTTAGATCTATGATCTAATTATTTTTTAATCTTCGGTTGGAGAAGATGCATTGAGCTTTCCACGGTGGTTTGCAGCGAGAACTTTTTTTTTTTTGTGTAGAAATAGTGGTACACTCATTTCTGGACTCAAAAAATTCTGTTCTCTACTGATGCAGGGAAGAAAATGCTTTTCCCTTTTGCTCTCAGAGGCAGTTTGGCAAATTACGTGCGATTGCATGAAGCAAGAGACAGAAGGAATAAGCCCTGCAGAGGAAGGAGGCTGACAGCGGTACACCAGGTAGCTTAGGAAGGTATTTACAAATGTCTGGATATATTTTTGCATCCGTAGCTCTTTTTATGGTCCGGAATGGACAACAGGACTTCAGAGGTGGTTATTTTTAACTAGCAGCAGCAATGTCCTGTCCCATTTACACATCCCCTGTGCTGGGAGCATCCCCAATCCCCATGCCCAGTGTCAGTGTTCTGGGGCCATGGGGCCACCGTTTCCCTTGAGGACATCTGCAGAGGTGTTACCGAGGACGGTGGAGCTGACCTTTCTCCTCCGCAGAGCAGGCAATCTCTTCGTTCTTTTGACCGTGTTTTCTTAGTCACGGTCTTGGGCTTCCTTTGAATCACTCAGCAGGGGCTGACAAAGGCGCAGTCAAGAACGTGCGTCCTTTGGTAAGCGTCTTTATGTTTTAGTAAAACCAGGATTTCGCAACTGGTGGTGCAGTTCCTGACAGCTGAGTTCATCTGATGGCTGCTTGCTGCCAGAAGAGCATCCTCCCACCCCTGCCCTGCACCATGGTACCTGGTACTTGTGGTACTCTGTGCTCTGCTCTGGATGAAAACGACCTTTTCCTCCCCAAAGGGCACAAAAGGAAAGGGGGCTGCGGTGTCAGTGGGAGGTGGCGTGTCAAGCTGCACCCTAAAACTCCATTTTAAAGTTGTATCTTGGGTTTGGGAAAGTGTTGGCTCCGCCGCTGCAGTGGGGAGAGCCTTTTGTCTGGGTGTTTCCTGCCGCTGAATCACTCCCAACTGCTTGTTGGTCCAGAAAGAGCCCCTGGTCAGATGCTCCCCGGCGTGTGTCATTCTGCCCTGCTACGTGGGGATGACGGATTGCTGTGGTATGTGATGATCTGAATCACTGCTGGATGTCCTGACGCTCTGCCAGCGTGGAAGGCAGAAATTCGTCGCAGGGGAGGGGTTTGGTACCCTGGATGTCGGCAGAAATCCCACCAGCAGGGAGCTCTGGCAGCCGCTGCGGCTGCCGGAGCAACATCTGTGAAAGGCCATGCCCTTTGCTGACCTGCTTTCCTGGCAAAAGTGGGACAAATAAAAAAAAAAAAAATCTTTAAAAACACATGGGGGGAAAAAGGAAACCGGTGATGTTTGTGCCCTCTCCCCACCACCTGCAGGTGGAGTTTCCTCCAGGTCAGTTTGTGCCTCCCTTGGCATGAGAGATGCTCTGGTCCCTGCACAATCCCTCCCCCCACCCTGGGCACAAGGAGGGTCCCCGAGGGGTGGCATAGCTGGAGGGAGCTGCTGGGCAAGGGCTGGTACTGTCAGGGGTAGGTGTGGTTTTGATACATTGAGAAAAACATTAAAGGTGGCTTACAAACAGAAATTAACTTGAAACTGGCTCCTAAGAGTGTCTCTAAGATGGCAGGGAGGGAGGGATGGATGGAATGGAGAGCACAGGACTGACTGTCCTGACACCCCTTGCACAAGCAGTGCAGCAGCTCTCAGCTGAACCTCACCAGTTCCTAAAAATCTGATTTTTTTTTTTTTCTTTTTCACCAGTAACTCCTTAATTTGGGTTCAAGCAACTTCGTTTTGTGGTTCACACGAATGGCAGGGACTCCTGCCCCAACAGAGCTGCTTTCCGAGCCAAGAGAAGCTGATCCTTCTATATTTTTCCCTGCTTGGAGATGACGGGTATGGCTCCGTAGGGCTCACTCGGGTGGCCATCTCTGCTCTTTGCTTGGTCCCAGACATCCCTACCTGCAAGATCACATTAGGAGAGCCAGCAAAATGTTGAGCCTGTTGGGAAGAGGCTATTGGGACATCAGGACTGACAGTCTCTGTGCATCATTCCCATCGTTAAGAACTTTAAGAGTTATTTTTCAGTCATGCTCAGCCCCATACAGGTGTAATTAATGGAGACACAGTTAATTCAACTGCCCAGCCACACTTGTTACCTTGCATCTCACCATTCCCAAGTTTTAAGGGTTGATGACCTGAAAGCTTCTGAAATTCCGTTTGTAGTTAGTAGATTTTTCACTTGTGTCCTAGCAAACGGTGAGCAAAACAATTCCCCCATAGCTTGAAAAGTACAGAAGTGGTTCTTTCCACCAAATTCTGAATTCTTTTTCCCAACTGCGCTGTTCGTGGTGGATAATCTCGCCCTACCATGGGGGCTGCCTTAGCTCTCAGTGCTGCTGACTGCAGCCGGTTCTGGGATGCTCTTCCCTCATCTCCAGAGCAGCTGCTCCGTTTTCTTACCTGGGAGGTTTCTAAAAACCGAAAGATGCTTTAAAGAAAGTTCATAGATGCTTTATCGGAGCTAAATCTCGGGGCTGCTCCAGTCTTGTGGTGCCTCATCCCTAGCAGGCGAGAGCTACTCCACCAGCACATGCTGGTCCCTCCCTGCAGCGCATTGTGGCACGCAAAGTCACCTCTGCAACTTGCTTAGAAGAAAAAAAATCAGTCCTTTTGTAAAGGAAACAAGTTAATTTGGGGTTTATTTGGGGCCTTTTTTCTGGCACTGCCCCTCCTCTAATGTCTCCCCACACAGAGTGATGAGTGGCTGCATCCCACCTTGCCCCCGAAACCCATGGGGCAGGGATGGGACGAAGCTCTGCTGAGATTTCTGCTGCGTGATGAATGAATGAAAAATAGACTTAGGGATTTAGGGAAAATGGGCAGGGCAGAGGGGCAGGTTCCTCCTGAGCCGGGTAGCTGGGCTTTTTCCACTGGATTAGGACAGTCGTGGAAACATAGAACAGTTAGAGTTGGAAGGGACCTTAAAGACCATCCAGTTCCCACCCCCTGCCCTGGGCAGGGACACCTCCCACAAGACCAGGTTGCTCCAAGCCCCGTCCAACCTGCCCTTGAACACCTCCAGGGATGGGGCAGCCACAGCTTCTCTGGGCAACCTGCGCCAGGGGCTCACCACCCTCACAGCAAAGAATTGCTTCCTCACAGCTCATCTAAATCTCCCCTCTTTCCGTTTAAATCTGTTATCCCTTTTCCTATCACTACGTGCCCTTGTAAAAAGTCCCTCTCCAGTTTTCTTGTAGGCCCTCTTCAGATACTGGAAGGGGCTCGAAGGTCTCCCCGGAGCCTTCTCTTCTCCAGGCTGAACCCCCCCAACTCTTTCAGCATGTCTTCTCAGCCAGTCCCTGGGGAGCAGGACGAGCAGGTGGTCCAGACGATTTTCCTCCCACCACATAGCCCATTTATAGAATAATTTTTGGTTGGAAAAGATCTTTAAGATCATCGAGTCCATCCATCCACCCCTGGGAGCATGCTATAACCCTGCCGTGTTCGGCTGCAAGAGCAGGCGCAGGGTTTTCTTGGCCGCTGGCAGAACGACAACCAGGTGTTACGTTTTGCCGCCAATGCTTTCGCATCCCCTCCAGCCACCGGGGGATGCTTGCGCTTCCCTGATGCCTGGTGACAGTGGGACATAGCTCCTGGAGAACATCTCCCTTGGGATCATCCCCAAGTCCAGCTTGCTGCCAGCCCTACCAAGCACACCACAACTTCTGGAGCCCCTCTACTGGTGGAAATGTGATGGTTTCACCATCTCCTTCCTGCTGGTTTGAGCCAGGACCCACCTTTATCCCATCCCCAACACCCTCTGGGGATGGATGCTTTGGCTGCGGGCTCCAAGGAGGGATCACCACAGGGATCCCCCAAAGCATCCGTTAACAGGAGCCCAACCGGTGCCCTGAGCCCAGGTCCCAGTAAGACCAGTCCATCAGAAATGGGTGATGAAACCTGATTGATCCCGACCTGCCTGCTGCAGGACAGGCTTACCAAAGGCTGGGGATAAAGCAGAGTTGTGGGCCAACCCACTTATCCCAAGCTTGGAGGGGATTCGGGAATGCCTTGGGCCAGCCCAGGGTGGATGTGGTGGCCCCAGGTGTCTGTCCTGCCTCCTCCCAAAACCGCCGGCCAAGGAATGGCACCACCTCCTCCTGTTCCCCTGTCTGATCCACCAAACACTTAGGGTTTTTTTTCCCAATTTCTCCTGGCTTTTCCAAGCAGCCCTTCATACACAGGGCCCTGTTATCTTCTCCTCCTCCAGACTAAACAAACCTTCCTTCAGCCTTCCCTCGCTCTCACGTTGTTTTGCTCTTTTTTATCAGTTTCGCCGCGGCCTCCCGGACTCATTCCGTATTGGCATCTCTTTTCAGAGAGGAATGGATCTCGCCGCACGTTCCACCTGCAGGGCTGCCCTTAGAAGAAGGCTTTCTTTTGTATCAGTGCTCTTACATCTTCCTCCCCAAAGCATGTAATTCCTGTGACTGTCTCGTCCAGACCAAGACCGGTCCACCAAAACTCTGGGAAAGAGAATGCCAGCTCCGTAGGGTTGGGAAAACATCTCAAGGAGGTTGTTGAGCTCCTTCTCCAGAGCCAAAAACCAGGGGCAGGAGGGATGAGATCATGAAGGTAATCACAGGAGACTTCCTATGTTACCTCCAGCCCATGCAGAAGACCAAGCGACGAGTCATAAATGAGCATTGCAACCAGTGGGCACTAATTACTCCAGAAACCTGGAGTTTCTCCTGCCGCTTCCCAGTGGCGATGACCCCACGGGATGGAACGGCAGCTCCCTGCCCCGTTACCGTTGATAGCTCGTCACTGAGGATGAAGTACTGATCTGAAGGATGGTAAGCTCTTTTTCTGAAAGGACATTATCAACACATTTCAGCCTAAAAGCACCTCAAAAAGGTGCTGGGGATGGAAGAGCCCCTGGCCCCGCTGCCAACCGGCAGCCCGTCGGGAGCCACGCTGAAAGCGAAGACGAAGAAATCGGAGGAGAAAGGATTCTTCTCCCTTTGCATCATCGCAGTCCAACCACATCTATTTTTTGCTACGCGCGTGGCATCAAGCACCCGTCACTGCTATTCCTACTCCATCCAGCACCTCCGCCTGACAGGGGAAGGGTGGCAGCGGGCTGAAGGGCAGCAGAAGGCAGCGGGGCTTTTAACTGTCCCACCACGCAGTTTAAAATATGAGGAATTAAATCACTGCCCTTCATCCCCCCCCCCAGTAAAGGATGACTGGCCCTAAGGCACAACGCTCCGCTCCAAGGACACTTGTCCCCTCCCATCAGCCGGTGTTATTTCTGCACCTTAATTTACTCGCCGGTGATGGCCCGGATGCGCTCCCATAAAGATTTGGGCTCGTATTCTCAAGAAGAAAGAGAAAAAAAGTCCTTTAACCTGCAGCGTCCAGCCCTCGGGGGATGAGGCAGGTGGTGACACCAGCTCTTGGTCACTTGAGGACAGTCCTTCAGCAGAGCCCCCAAGAGCCACGTGCTCCAAAAGCTTCCGCAGCCGTCTGCCACGGGGCTGAGAATGTGCAAAACTCAGCGCCAGGATGTCAGAGCACCAGCACCCCATTTCTTGAAGCCTTTTTGGACAATGCCAAAACACGCGGCGGTGGCAAAAAGGGACCTGGGTTGGGGTGGGCTTGCACAGTTGCGCTTTCCAAAAAAGCGCATTTAATACAGGGTTTTATTGATTGACTAATTTTTTTTTTAATCTTGGTTGCCAAGTGAGGTGGTTTCCCTCTCCCTGGAGGAACTCCTGAGGTGGTTTGGAGTGAGGACGGAGCGGGATGGGACAGCCGGACGGCTGTGTCTGAGGTCTAAGGCCGGACTGGCCAGTGAAAGGAAGGACACTGGGGGAACTGGGGTGTGCTGGGCTGGCGGACATAGGCGTTGGGGGGCGCGGGCAGGGCCCCCGCTCCTCAGATGGGCTGAGATGGGCTGGGAGCCCTCCCCGGGGCTCTGCGGGCCCCCGGGGGCCGCCGCTTCTCCCGGGGCTGTGCCCACCCCCCCGCCCCCCGCCGAAGGGACCTGGCTCCGGTGTCCCCCTCCCCGTACCCCCGAGGCGGGGACATCCCGCCTTGTCCCCCCGGCAGCGGCGGGGGGGGCGAATCTCTGCGGCTCCACCTGCTCCCCAGCCCCGCCACCCGACGGGGCGGCCCCGGGGCCGGGCCGGCCGTGCCGGGGCGGGGGGGAAGGCGGGCCGGGCTGGGCTCGGCGCGGCGCGGCGCGGCTCCGCCCGCTGCCCGCCGCCGTTACAGGCTCCTACCGGGGCCGGGACCGGGGGTTTGGGGACAGGGCGGGTGGCGCAGAGCCGTTACCCTCCCGTCCCAGCCGTCCCTTACCGGGGAGGAGCCGGGGGAGAGGGGAGGGAGGGACGGGGGGGGGTCTCCCCATGAAGCGCCGGAGGATGAACAAGCTGTACATCGGGAACCTCAGTCCCGCCGCCACCGCCGAGGACCTCAAGCAGCTTTTCGGGGAGAGGAAGCTGCCCCTGGCCGGCCAGGTCCTGCTCAAGTCCGGCTACGCCTTCGTGGATTACCCGGACCAAAATTGGGCCATCCGGGCCATCGAGACCCTCTCGGGTAAGCCAGGAGCCGACACCCCCCCACCTCCGGCACCCCCCTACCCTCCTCCGGGGCTCCCCCCTCCCCTGACCCCCCGTCCCCTGCCATCCCCGCCGCTCCGGTGTCCCGTCCCCCCCACCCCGTTCCCTTCCCCGCGGCCGCCCCGCCTCTTTCCAACCCCGGCGATTTTTCGCTGATTTTTTTCTTCGATTTTATTAAGAGGCGAGAGGGCGGCGAGCCCCCCGACCCGCCGCCCCCCCGGCACCCGCTCCCCTTCGGGAACCATTTTACGAGGTGCCCGGTCCCAACTCCCCGGGGGAGCGGAGCAAAGGGCGGCCGAAGGGGCGGCTGGGGGCCGGCGGCGGCGGCGGCGCAGGCAGGGGACCGGCAGGGCGGGGACCGGCAGGCGATGGCGGGGGGGTGGTGGTGTGGGGGGGGGGGGTGTGTGTGATGGAGGATGGGGGGGTGGTACAGGGCGGGGTGGGCTGCCCCGGGGTGATGCTGAGCCCCCCGCTGTCTCCGCAGGGAAAGTGGAGCTGCACGGCAAAGTGATGGAGGTGGATTATTCCGTGCCCAAAAAGCTCAGGTAAACCCCCCCCTCGCCATCAACCTCCCCCCACATACACACACCCCCACCCCATCCCATCCAAAATGGGGGGGTACCGGGAACGGGATGGGAGGAGGTGGGGGCGGGGGTGGGGGATGAAGGCGGGAGCCCCACCGGGTTTTACTTTCGCTCCGGAAAGCGGGGGCGGGGGAAGGGAGCTCCCGGCCCACGGAGCGCTCCCACGGGCCGGCATCCACCCGGGGGGGCCCTGTCTCTGTGTCCCCCCCCGCCGGGGCGAGTGGAAAACAGCTGCTTTTTGGAGGGAAAAAGCAAGAAAACCCTCCTTTTCCCCCACTTTCTCCATGGGATTGACACCCAGGGAGGTGGCGCACAGCAGAATATATTGTTTTTAATCAGTAAGTCAGCAATGTGCTCGCCCCAAACTCCGCTTTGTGCTGCCAGAGGAGCCAGAAACTATGTATTCTATATAGTTTTATATTATTATTATAGTTATATATTGCGTGGAAGCGCGCCCTCTCGTTTTACTCAGGTGTCGGGGCGCGCTGAGGCCGGCCGGCCGGGACGCGCTCGTGTCATAGAAAATCCAAGCTGGGACCGCGTTGCGTAGCTGCCTTCTCCTGAGATTTCCCCCCCACACACCCCTTGCCCCCCCCAACAATGTATCGGGATAAAAGGTCCGGAAAAAAACCCCGTCGGCTTGATCCTGCCAGCTAATTTGCGACGTTTTGGTCCCGTGTTTGATGTTGAATTATTAATTTTGAAATTACAAATTACGGGGCAAGGGGGTGGTGGTGGGGGAAATGCTGTTGTGTAATTGAGGCTCGGTGGGGGGAACGGCTCGTGCCCAGCATCACGTGTGCCGGAGCGGGATTTCTTCTTCGTCAGGGATCACACGCTTCTCTTACCTTAAAAATTCTTAAAAATATAAGCCAAAAAAAAAAATTAAAAAAGTCCTAATTGTAATATTTCTAAGGCAAATCCCCTCAACAGCCTCAGGCTGGGCCGCCGGTGGCTTTTTAAGAGTGATGGAGCCAGAAATTGGGAGTTTGGGAAGATAGTAGGGACCCGGGACTTGACCTTTACCATGTACGAAGGGGATGTAAACAAGGAATTAATCTTTACCTAAATTCTCCATCGGGCTGGGGTGCTGCTGCTTTTCCTTCTGAGTTTGAAAAGGAGGGGGGGGAAAGACATTTTAAACAGCCCAGAAATAAATGCTGATTTATTTTGCATCGGTCTGTTTTCAGTTGGCTCCGAGTTTTCTACTCCGGCTCGGCTCCCAAGTTTCCTCAGATTATTGAGATCGAATTTAAGCCGATACCTGTTTTTCACAGCTAAAAAAAGAAATATTCTGCTTTACATTAATATATCCAGTTAGGGGGGCGTGCCTTTGCCTCGGTAGATCATAGATTTTATTTTAATAATGTGATTTTTGACAGGGAACAGAGCCTCATGTGGTCATGTTTTTATCCGACACCCCCCCCCCCCCCCCTTAAATTTGTAGAAAATCCAGGTTTTGTAGTTGCAGTCAAGTCCCAGAGAGGCGCTGAGATTGCAGGGGGGTTTAATCGGGTAAAAAAACCCCAAAAAAACAACACCCCGGTTATTTAAATGAATTTATGTTTTAATTGGGTTTGGGGAACCCGAGCCCCTCTTGGCTCTGGTCCCCCGGCATTTCTGTGTCACGGGGCTGGGAACCCGGAGGTGCCGATGCCTGCGCCCATGTTCACCTGCGCTGCCGGAATTTCTTTACAAGCAAATACAATTTACTGACAGATTTATACGCGTCTAAAGCGGGTTCGGTAAGAAAAGGGCTGGAAAACACCTCCGGCTTCTGGACATAGGGCCGGGATTTCCTCGAGGTGCCGCCGGGAGCTGCTGGCAGGGGGTTGTTGGTGTTTCTCTGAAGGCAGGAATTCGGCGTGCGGGAGGTGGGAAGGAGCAGGAATCCTGCCCTTTTCCCCCCCCGCATCTGCCTCTCACGAGTTAAAAATCAGCCCTTCTGCCGCCATGCACATGGTTTGGGCTCCTATAGGAAGGAGCCAACAGTGTCTCGATTGTTTTTTCAACCCCCCCCCGTCCTTGTATATTCTGTATTGTGCCTTGGAGAATTAAATAAAAAAAAAAAATCACCCTTTTTTCTTTTTTATCAGCATTTTAAAATTTTAAGTTAATTTTTAAACTGATTTTTCAATTCGGCAGGAGCAGAGAATACTTCCCTTTGCTCAAAGCGGGGGCGATGCAATCCTGCTTCCAGAGTATTTTATATCCGGAGCAAAGCATCACCACCCTGCCCCTTACAGAGAGGTTGTACCTCTCTGAAACCTTGGAAAATCCCATTAATGGGGAAGAAAGGCATAAAAAGAAAAATATTAGGATGGGTTGTGAAGCACAGGAAGTAAAACCCGACCACCCCCATAGTGACTTTTATAGAAGGATTGGATGAAAAATGATGAGTTTAATGAGGAGTGAAGCCCCATTTAATGTCTTCAAACCAGGGAAATGTGCAGGTTCCTCATCGCGAAGGTGCCTTTTAATTTCCGCGTCTGCCGTAACTTTCAGCAATGAGGAAGAAAAGCTCGAGGGACCTGTGACCAGCGCAGAGGGGGAGGCTGGAAATCTGCCTGATATTAAAAATAATAATTTTTGCTCTTCTAGTGAATGGCAAAACTTGGGCGGTTTTGCCCCAGGCAGCGGCGGCTGGAGAGGTAGCGATGAGCAGCTTTGCTGGGGGGTGATTTTATGGGATTTTCAGGATTTTCTCCTATTTCAAAAGGAATTATCCTTAAATAAGTTTCCTCTCTTGAGCATCAGTGCAATTCTCATTTCCGTGTATTTGGGCTTCATTTATTTATTCTTCCCCACCCCCTTGTTTTTGCTGGGGACGTTAAGGCTTGGAATAAACGCCCTTTGGTCTCCCCATGGGCAGCCCATCGTTTCTTTCCTTATTCTTAATTGCTGGTCATCGATGAGATGCTTAATTAGGGGAGAGAAAATCCGCGTGCGAACCAGTTGCTTCGCCAGGAAAAACTACCAGCACCCATTCGCCTGAAAAATAACACTCCAGAAAAAAATACTCCCCTGGCATTCCCCTTCTAACATCTCTTTAGCTTCAAAAATATCTCTAATTTTTAAAAAAATCAGAGAAACCTAAAGAGCCAGAAGAGTTTTTTCTCCGGCCGCGGCGTGGGGAGGGTTTGCTTCGCTTCGCCAAGAGAGTTAAACTTGCTGGAGATTTTCTCCTGTGTGGAATATGTTGGGTTACACTGGATTTCAAATGGAATTCAGGGCTGCTCCCAGTCCTGGGCCAGCTTTTAAATATCCATATTTAATATCTTTTATGTCTATGTAAATTAATAATGTATCCTTTAGGATTTAAAGTATTTAGTATCTTTTATGTATATATAAATAAAATATACTGTATGTATAAGGAACTTTTACTAGATATATAAAAGATACTTTTGAATATATATATTTATATGTATTTTAAAAGATACTTTATATATTTATATGTATTTATACATATTTTTATATACACACATGCATAAATATGACATTGCTGGTCGCAATATATATATTTATTTATATTTTTATGTATTTTTTATATATATACACACACAGAGAAATATGACATTGCTGGTCGCAATATATATATTTATATGTATTTTATATGTATATATACGCACATACGCAGAAATGTGACATTGCCAGGGCGGTGCTGGTGGCACCAGGCATGGGGAAACCCCCTCCTGCTGCCCACTGGCTGCACGGCAGCTTTCCCATAGGTCTTGGATGCTGTTCCCTATGGAACTGGCCAGGAGAAACCCCTTGGAGACGATCCTTTCCCAGTCGGACTCCGGCTCTTGTTATGGCTGGGTGTGACCCCGTCGCTCGTTTTTTCTCTGCTTTTGGGTGTGGGTGAACTGGAAGCTGGTGGCATCCGAGTGGTTTCATTTTTCTTTAGCTGCCTTGTGCTTGGTTCTTCAACGCCTGCCGGGATGCGGGGATGCAGGGATGGGAGCGGGGTGGCGTCGGGGACAGGAGTGTGGTGGCATCGGGGATGCAGGGATGGGAGCGGGGTGGCATCAGGGACAGGAGTGTGATGGCATTGGGGATGCAGGGATGGGAGCAGGGTGGCATCGAGACGTGGGACAGGACACGGAGGCTGCAGGGCAATGACCGAGGCCATTAATTACCTTTTATTTTTGTTGCTTTACGGTTCCTCTGGCAGCGTGAAGTTGCCCTCCTGCCCCGTTGGGCACAGCTCTGATGCCCGCCCTGCGCCAGCGCTCCCCGGGGGCAGGCGGATGCTGGGGCTGGGGGGACAGCGGGTGCTTTGGGTGGCAGAGGAGGGGAGCACAGGGTGGCCACGGCAGGGCTGGCAGCATGCCGGGCTTGGCTTTCCCCTTCATCCCCATGATAAACGGGGATGTGGGGGCTGCTTTCCCCCCCTTTCCTCCCTCTCCCTTCCCCCCACCTTTTTCTCCACCTCGCCCCCCTTTTTTATCCCCCCCCTTTTTTATCCCCCCCCTTTTTTATCCCCCCCCCCTTTTTTATCCCCCCTTTCTTTTTTATCCCCCCCTTTTTTATTCCCTCCTTTATATTCCCCCCCCTTTATATTCCCCCCCCTTTATATTCCCCCCCCTTTATTTCCCCCCTCTTTATTTCCCCCCGTCCTTTACCCTCCTTTATTTCTCCCCTCTCTTTATTTCCCCCCTCTTTATTTTTGCCCCCTCTTTATCCCCCCCCTTTTCTACCCTCCTTTATTTCCCCCTGTTTTTATTCCCTCCCTTCACCCCTTTTTTCCCCCTCTTTTATTTTCCCCCTCTTTTATTTTCCCCCACCTCTTTTTTTTCCCCCCATCCCCCCTCCTTTTCTTCCCCCCCCTTCCCTTAATCTTGGCAAGCCGTGACAGATGGGAGGTTATTTCCCATTCAGCCCCCCAGTTAATACACCCCCAGCTCATGGGGCTGGATCCATCACGTGCCGCCCTCGCCGCCCCCACCCCGGCTCCATCCCTGGGCAGGTTGTTCGTCCTGCGGAAGAGGACAGGGCTTTAACGATGAACGGATTTTAATTCCTTAAGAGCGTCAAGGCAAAGCCCCCGGGCTGGGAGGGGAACTGGAGCAGGCGCATCCGCAATGCTCTTGGCAACTGGTTGAAACTGGGGCAGCTCTTTAATGCTTATCCAGCCCGGCGCTGACGGAGACGTTGCTCATTAAGATCTGCTGCTGGATTGGGTTGGGCGAGGGCAAAACTTGTTGAGGATGACCCCGATAGACCGGAAAAAAAAAATTATATATATATACATAAAAAATAATTGAGAGAGGCAAACCCAACAGATGCTTTCTTCCCTGCCTGGTTAGGGGACTGTGCCCGACTCCAGCTCCGAGCTGCTGAGTCTGGAAAATTCAGGTGGGACTGAGTTTTTGGTTCCCACCTGCTGATGAGCATCATTTCTTGGAGATATTTTCTTGCCTGGGACAAATGTTTCATAAAGCAGGCAGGACCGCCAGGGAGACGGTTGGTTTCCAGCATGTTTGCTCTCTGTTTTTTTCCTCCAGTTCTCTTTAAAACTGGTTTTTATTTAAATAGGAACTGCTGCACAGTGTTTTCTCTGCCCTCAGCACCGATCCAAGGTGGAAGGTGATAAAATCCCTTTATGGCTTTATTACAGTAAGATACTACAAAGCTTGAATAGAAAAAAAAAAATCTTCATTTTTTAGGGCAAAGAGCAGTGAGGCCGTCCCTTCCATCCTCTTGTAAGGCTTATATTTAAGCCAGCTCAGTGAAATCCAGTTTCTGGTTCACTCATGGGATGGGAGGTGGAGGTGAAGCCCCTCTGGAGCAGGAGACCAGGGGGTGGTGGGGATGGTGTGTGGTCCATGGAGGTGAAGCCTCTCTGGAGCAGGAGACCAGGGGGTGGTGTGTGGTCCATGGAGGTGAAGCCCCTCTGGAGCAGGAGACCAGGGGGTGGCAGGGATGGTGGGTGGCCTGTGGAGGTGAAGCTCCTCTGGAGCAGAAGACCAGGGGGTGGTGTGTGGTCCATGGAGGTGAAACCCCTCTGGAGCAGGAGACCAGGGGATGGTGTGTGGTCCATGGAGGTGAAGCCCCTCTGGAGCAGGAGACCAGGGGGTGTTGGGGATGGTGTGTGGTCCATGGAGGTGAAGCCCCTCTGGAACAGGAGACCAGGGGGTGTTGGGGATGGTGTGTGGTCCACAGAGGTGAAACCCCTCTGGAGCAGGAGACCAGGGGGTGGCAGGGATGGTGGGTGGTCTGTGGAGGTGAAGCCCCTCTGGAGCAGAAGACCAGGGGGTGGTGTGTGGTCCATGGAGGTGAAGCCCCTCTGGAGCAGGAGACCAGCGGGTGTTGGGGATGATGTGTGGTCCATGGAGGTGAAGCCCCTCTGGAGCAGGAGACCACCACGGGGTGGTGGGGATGGTGGGTGGTCCATGGCGCTGCAGTCCGATGGGTAGGGGAATGATGGGCAGACACAGGGAGGGATTGTGGAGGTTGGGCAGGGGGTTTCGCAGCTGATTCTCGTTTCACAACTTTGATCTTCATTCTTCTGCCTCTGTGTCCCTGGATTTCGGGGGTGGTGTTTGTCCGTTATTTCCCTGAGAGCTCTGGGAAGGGTAGCCACAGAGCCGTGTGAGTGCTGCTGCTTACCCAGGCTGCTGGAAGTGGGAGACGTGCCAAAAGCACCCCAATCCACCTGATTCTGGGGAATAAACTGCAGGTTTTAAGGCATCTTCTGTTTTATTGCTTGATGTCAAGAAGTACAGATGTCCAGCACATGCCATGTGAAGCTCATGTTCATGGACATCAGCCAGTGATGCTGGTGGGGCGCAGGTGGCCGTGGGTTTTCCATCCCCTTTCCCTGTACAATTGCGACGTCAACTTTGCGATTTCGGTCTATCGGATGCATGAAATATAGCCCAGCTCCGTCGTGGATTATTTTGTGAAGCTGGTTTACAGCCTTGCTTCGAGCCGACTCCTTCATCCTGCACGTGATGCTGTCCAGCACGCGGTACCCACAACCCAGCTCTGGAATGGAGGAGATGTTTCCTCCTCAAGCTGGGACAGCTGCTGGCACACAGGACAGGTTTTGGTTGAATTTGGCGGGGCAAAAAAATCAGGTGAACTGGTTTCTTTAGCAGTTGAGGCTGATGCTCGGTTGCCACCGGGCATTTGGTCCTGGGATGGGCACCGAGGTGGCTGGTGAGCACATGCAGGTGGGGAAGAGCAGGAGGATGATGCAGAAGGACATCTGGGGGGCAACTCCTTATGGCTGGGCTACTTGCACCACATAATTAAGTATTTTTCCACAAACTCCATGCCCCTAGTTGCTGGTTATTATGATTTTTTTTTATTTTTTTTTTTTAAATTCCTACCAGCCGGTGGCAAAACAGGTTGGGTGAAACGCAGCCGCTGCCTTCGTCACGAACTTCTGCGCCGGGGGTTGTGTGCGTGCGCCGAAACCGCTCCCCCGTCTCCCAGCAAGGAAAATGAAAACTAAGGGGTTTTCTGCCCCAAAGTCCTCCCGGGGAGGGGTGGTGTTGGAGGAGGTTGGCCTTGAGCTCTGCTGCCCTGGAAATAAACACATCCAAGGACCGCGTGTGGTCCATGCCCCAGCCCTGGGAATAACGCATCCATACATTGTGGCCCTGGGTATACATCCATCACTCCATCAGCGATGATCGCGCATGGTCCAGCACCACTTCAACCAGGTGGGGAATTACGAGAGCTATAAAAAATATACCCGGTTGGAATAATAACCTTATTTTAAATGCTGAGTGGTGACAATGAGCTGCTGGGAGACCTGCCAGGTGGTGGGGGTGAAGCCTTGAGCCCCATTTGGGTATCTTTGGATGCTCTGCATCAGCTCAGATGGACCCCGGCAGCGGGAATCTGCTGTAGTGTCCCGCTGAGGATGGGGGTTTACATGGCTGTGATCCTTCTCTTTGGGTATTTCAGGAGGCAGGAGAGTGGCACGGAGTGGTGAGGCAGCACCTGGGGGGACTGGGGCTGCCCTGGTATCTCCCTGGGCAGAGGTGTAGGGAGGTGATGCCGCGGTGCAAGTCTCTTCAAGGCGGAAGCTTTTCTAGGTCAGCTTGATCCTGATGCCGTTCAGGACTTCACTTGGATGCGCTGCTTGGAAGGACTGGTACCACCAGCCTAACCTCCTCGAGGGAGGTCATCCTCCCCCTCTGTCTGCCCTGGTGGGGCCACATCTGGAGCACTGTGTCCAATTCTGGGTTGCCCAGTTCAAGAAGGACAGGGAACTGCTGGAGAGGGGACGGCAAAGGGCTACCAAGGTGATGAGGGGATGGAGCATCTCTCTTATGAAGAAAGGCTGAGGGATTTGGGTCTCTTCAGTCTGGAAAAAAGAAGACTGAGGGGGGGATCTTATCAATGCTTATAAATACTGAAAGGGTGGGTGTCAGGAGGATGGGACCAGGCTCTTTTCAGTGGTGCCCAGTGACAGGACAAGAGGCAATGGGCACAAACTTGAGCATAGGAAGTTCCATCTCAACATGAGGAGGAACTTCTTTCCTTTGAGGGTGGCAGAGCCCTGGCACAGGGCTGCCCAGAGAGGTGGTGGAGTGTCCTTCTCTGGAGACATTCCAAACCTGCCTGGACATGTTCCTGTGCCACCTGCTCTGTGTGACCCTGCTCTGGCAGGGGGGTTGGACTGGATGATCTCCAGAGGTCCCTTCCAGCCCCTACCATTCTGTGAAAATGCCCCATGTCCCCTGGGCTGCTGGGCTTCAGTGACAGGGTGAGCTGAGCCAAATGAACCCCAGAAGGAGGGTGGCTTCTCCATGGTCCAGCCTGAAGCGTCCATGGGCATCAATGGTTCCCAGGCTGGAGAAGAAGGATGGTTGTAGCGATGCGTTGGCTTGCACCTGAGTGGTGGCATCTTGGGATAAGGCAGGTGAAGGTGCCACCCATTCTGTTTTGGGGCCGGAAGGTGGTGGAAGTAATCAGGCAGCATGTCCAGCGCTCTCCGCCAGTGGGGAGAGGCCAGTCCTGGGCTTCAGTTGGGCTTTCGGAGCAGAGAAGGGCTTTTCCCTGGAAAGCTTTCATGGTTTGAGACTCATTGGCACTTGGGCTAGGGTTTGCTTGAGCAAACCAGCCTCGCAGCATGCCGCTGGTCAGCTCAGGAGCAGGATGCATCTCTCAAAGCAGCCAGGAGTGGTCCCCCTGGGAGCTGAGCAACCTCCTGGGATTTGACCCAGGCACCTTAAAATAGGCTCTCTGAGAGATGTTAGTGGGGTTTAAAATTAAACATGTCCTGTTTTCTGGAGTGGTCTCTGAAGAGGTTCCTACCTATGGATTTTGTTTTGCCCTCACAGCTCACATCTCAAGGAACATTCTTCCCCTGCCATCCCTTTCTTGCTTGGAGCCTGTGTTTTATCTGCTGCATGTGGGGCAGACGCTCCAGATTGCTGCACATATTCGCCAGGATCCAGGTGTTGCTCATGCTGCACCCCAAATTCATGTTCCATAAGGCAGATGGTTGTCCATCATGAGGTTCTGGTTGTCCTGTGCAGGAGCAAGACAGGCGGAGTGTGCTGCTGCTGTAGGGACAGAAGGATCGTGTCTGGAGCATGCCAACCTCCAGCGCTGCCGTGCACGGCTCTCCCCAGCCCTGGCTGCTTTGGGTCTGCATGGACCAGCCTTTCCTCCGCTTCTTGCTGTGCCCCACGTTTCCTCCCTGCCCCCAGTGTCTGCCCCCAAACTACCTTAGAAGCTCTTTATTGACCAAAGTTGTTTGTGGGCTGCAGAGGTTCAGGATGTGCCTGTGCGATGAGCAGCTTGGGCCAAAGTTTGAAGGTCTCGTTTTCCATCTGTTGAAGACCTCTGGTGGAATCAGGGTGTTGGGTGTTGATGGCTTGTAGGTGAGCAGAGCTTCTCCTGCCTCCTCCTGCAGGGCTTGTCCTGCAGGATTTGTCCCAAAGCCCCTGCGTGTTGCCGGCTGCCTGCTGGGGCTGCTGCTGGCTGCTTGCATGTCCCCATGTAGCGTTCAGGCTGGTGGTACCAGTCCTTCCAAGCATCCTCCTTGAGGTCATCCCAAGGAAGGGCAAAGCTTCGCAAAACCAGCTTCCTGCCACTGATTGACTCCTAAAATCCAGCTGTGTGGTGGCTCAGTTGGAAAACTTATTTCTGATGTTGGGAGAGGTGGTCCTGCACTGCTCTGATCAGAGCATCAGAGCTGGACCAGGTGAGAACACAGGACGCTGCTTTGGTCAAGCTGATTGACTACAAGCGCGATGATGAACGGTGGTCTGGGTGAACAGGGGATGAGTTCATGGCTTGGCTGGATCCTCCATGGACTCGAGTGTCTCAAAGCTCCCTACTGCCCAAGCGTGTCTTCTTGCAGCCAGGCTGGGGAGGTGTTGGGTCGTTGTTACCTCTTGGGAAGCCTTTGCAATGCTTCCTGTGCATCCGTGCCCCGAGCCTGCACTGCGGTGAGGTTGGGAGTGCCACCATGTGAGGTTGGGAGTGCAACCACAGCCAGGTTGGGAGTGCTGTCATGTGAGCTTGCGCAACCAGACAAGATTGGGTGTGTTGGCCATCTCCAAGGGCAGGCCTCTGAGGATGTGTATTTAGGTTTCCCCATGGAAAGCAGCCCCATGTTGCTGGGAAGTGGTGGACATCAGCAGGACACACCTTTGGAGAGCCGTGGTGGGTCTGGGGGCATCCCCCTGTCCGCCCGCAGCCGGCCAGCCTGGGGCAGTGTGGTCAGGGGTGTGCACGCGTGCATCTCGGCCATGCCTGTGCAGCCGTGACTCTGCAGAGGCTCATTTCAGGAGGTTTCCTTGGAAACCTGGCAGCCAGTGTGAGGAGGGAGCATTCCCAAGACAGCTTCAACCCCGGTGGGCAGTGACTGGGGCAAGGCTGGGAGGAATGGCTTTCTCTGGGGCTGACCCGCTGCAGGTCAGTGCGGGGAAGCAGGATGCTTTGGCAAGCTCTCACCACCTGCCCTCTGATTCCCAGAAAGCCTTTGTGCCCACAGACCCTAACCCAGGGCTTTGTCTTTGCAGGAGCAGGAAGATACAGATCCGAAACATCCCCCCCCACCTGCAGTGGGAGGTAAGAAGTGGACAATCCTAAAATTAATCTCCTCCTCCTCCTTCAACAGTCATGCGAAGCAGCATGAGCTGTGCTGGTGGAGCTCATGGTCTCCATATGGGCCACCCTTTACCTTCCCAGTAACCCCAGGAGGGAGGTAGAGCATGAACTGGGCTCCATCTCCTGCCTGCTTGTAGGTCCAGAGCTGTGGGCAGCTCTGAGCAGTGGGGCATCATTGGGATAATGGGATGCAGGTGGGTGAAGGCATTTAAGCAGTTGGGTGATGCTGGCTCTTTGGAGGGTGTCTGTGGATGAAGAAGGCTCTTCCCCTGCCTGGCTGACAGCATCTCCTGCCTCGCTCACCTGCCCTCTTTGCTGCTCTGTTCCCAGGTGCTGGATGGCCTGTTAGCTCAGTATGGAACAGTGGAGAACGTAGAGCAAGGTAAGATGGTCCAGTGTGGTGGTCCCCATCTGTGCAAAAGCCCCAGTGCCGCTCCCCATCTCTGC
The DNA here is from genome assembly GCA_947846985.1 of Fratercula arctica. Classification (NCBI taxonomy): domain Eukaryota; kingdom Metazoa; phylum Chordata; class Aves; order Charadriiformes; family Alcidae; genus Fratercula; species Fratercula arctica. Next base: position 24,619,700 of record CANTUZ010000006.1, read on the forward strand.
CAACGCCGGAGAAAACCCAGTGGGGTGAAACCTGGTTTTTGCAGTCATTGGTACTGGGCTAAAATGGTTTTTCCTGTGGACACAAGCCCTGCTGGCAGATGTGGGTCCACCCATCCGGTGGTGGGATGGCATGAGCCATCAGTCCTCCATCCCCAGGGCTTCTCTTGGTCGCTGGCAAATTAAAAAACCAATTGTCCCTGCAAGCAAAAACAAGCCAAGTGTTGTTTGGGGTCTGCTGGTGGATCGGTGACGTCCGACCACGCATCCTCCTTGGTGGGGGTGGCAGGATCCGGCCTTGGCACGTTTTGGTCCTTTGCCAGCCCAGCCCCATCATTGTGCTGGGGGAAAATCCAGCGGTGCACAAGCCTGCACTCTGCGCAGTGGCTGGGGCCGTACCCCATGGGACAGGCATTATCCTCCCACTGTCTCACCCACATCCCTGCTCCGGGGCGTACTGGGGGGGCTGGGAGCAGCAGCAACATCTCCCCCCCTCCCCTAACACTCCTTCTTTTCCCCCCAGTCAACACAGACACAGAAACAGCCGTTGTCAACGTAACGTATGCAAGTAAAGAAGAAGCAAAAGTGTAAGTGGGTTTTATTTCATTTTGTCGATATTTTCACACCACCTGAACTTTTTCTGAGGAATCCCAGGTATTTTCTGCCGGGCATTTTTCCAGGCTGCTTCTTGTCTTCTTCCTGAGCCTCCTTGGGTTGTTTCTAAGCTCTTAGAGTGTAACCTTCAAGTGCCTTAAGGGCTGTTTGTGTATCCTCTTGAGATACAGCAAGCAGATGTTGGTTTTATCTTGAGCTGTGTCACCTCCCGTGTCTTCTGCCAGCAGCCAGCTCCACCTTCTCCTCTTCACCCCACCACTGGGTGGTCTCCTGCCTTCTCCCCTCACATTGGAGATAGGATTTCTCGTGGTGTGCCATCATACGTGCACAGGCACCACTGTACCAGCTTGGGTCTGTCAGCCATGTGGTTATCCCCTCTTCCTCTGTGCCTTCTCCTCGTCTCCAAGGGGTTCCTAGATGTGGCATGTTGCAGTTCCCTTTGGACACTGTCCTTCCTACAGGGTCTCCTGCTGAGTCGCAGTGGGCTTGTCTTCCGGGAGGAAAGCGCTCTAGAAAGCTGATGGTCAGGTCAGATAAGCAGTTCCTCAAGGAGTCGTCTTCCCAGGTTGGAAGTCCAGACCTAAACTGGGAATGCACTGGATTAATCACCAGTCCGACCAACCAGCCAGAGCTGCTGAAGAGGTGGAATATGGTGAAGGAGGTGGGAGAGATGGTGAAGAAACGCTTTGATGATGGGAGATGTAAGTACTCCCTGCCATTTGGGGAAAGTGGAGACCAAAATATTCTAGACTGTCACCTCCTGCTTCCTGGAGCCCAGAGAAACTGGCTGATGGACTTCTAAAAGGCTTTTGAAAAGTTCTTCTACCATGGACAAGAGAGAGGGCCTTTGGATGAGTGAATAACTGGTCAAAGGGGATGAGAGTGGGGCAAAGGGTCCGTGGCCGGGTCCTGCAGGGGAGGGAGAGCAGCAGAGGGTCAACCACCTGCGCGTTGGCAGAAATGCCACCCATCAAGACCAACTTTTAAAGGCTGGAAGAACCTGTTGAGGCTGTGCATCAGTGCAGTAGGGCTGTGTGAAGACGTGCTTAAAGATTTATCGTAGCCAGCAGAGGCAAAACAAAAAAAAAACCAAATTAGAGGTTAATTAAGGAATGCAGGGACTATTTCAAGCAAAATGCTTTGTTACAGGTAGAGACTTCAGCCCCATGATAGAGACCAGCCTTAAGTTAGCTACGAGTAAGCAGTGAGCACATCTCAGACTTAGTGGCCAGGGTTTTTTTGATCGACCAAGAGCCAGGCAGACCCCATGCAAGGAAGAGCCATTTCCAGAGTCTGTTTGCTGATGGACATTCCAGCAACTTCCCATCTGAGTTGACCACCACAAGGTTGGGCTTGTGAGGGCAGCGATGGGGAGAACAATCTGCTAGTTCAGGAGGCCAGAGAACAGCCCACCTTGCTCCAGTTGGGGTGGCCACACTGGGCGTGTGGTACAGCCTCAGCTGGCCAGAGGAAGGTGGTTGCCAGAAGGTGAAGGGAAGGTGCTGTGGACCACAGATGAACAAGGCGTGAGCTGCCATGTCTTGGGATGCCTGGCAGGAAAGGAAGATGAAGAGTCTCACCAGCACAGCAGTGCTTGATGCTTTGGGGTAAGAGTCTTCAGGATTAGCAAAGATGCTGTGATCGGTCGCATCCAGCCAGACTGATGCCAGTTTTCAGTGGTGCTCAGCAACTCGATGCAGAAGTGAGTGATGGAACGAAAAGCCAGGATGATTTGTGGGTACATGTGTTTGGCTTAGAGCAGGTTGTGATAGGAACAGGTGAAGTGAAGACCTTGGCAGAGAAGTCAGGCTGAGAGGCACTGTGCTGATTGTGCTGATTTTGGAAAGGGATGGCGAAGCTGCAGAAGTCATTGTTGGATGTGATGTTCAGCCTGGCAAGGCCTGCCTATAAATAGCCAAAGCGAGATGTGGTAGGAAGAGGACAGAAGTATGGCTGAAGCCGTCACTGCTCGCAGAAGTCATCGCAGGCTCCAGTATGGCTGAGCATCACCTCACCGAGGAGGAACTTGTGAGGATGAAGAGACCAGGTGGTGTACCTCCGAGCTGGAAGGGGAGTTGGGGTTCCCAATAGAGGGGCACCACATGCAGTGTCCTTCTCTTTGGAGTGACAGCTCTTGCTCAGAGTCCCTCTGTCACCTTTTCCATATCCAAAAAGCCCACGAGAGAGTTCCCACACTGTGTGATAGGTTCTGGCCAGCACTTTCCCTGGGTGAAATGTCGGGTCACCAGGCTGGCATCCCACCTCTGTTGGGGGGACAAGCCGTGGGCCAGTCCTGGCATCACCTACGTGGGAGGGGACCACGCTAGTGGGCTTGTTCTGCACGGGGAAGGTGGAGGTCTCTGGTTTTCCATGGCCACCTCCTCCAGACTAGGGAGGGAGGAAGATGCAGGGTTGGGGAGGGACCGTGGTCTACAAGGGCAAGTTCTGGAGGTGTCCCCATCCCTGGACCATCCCCTTACCGCCCACCGCCTCTCCCTGCCTTGCAGAGCAATTGAGAAGCTGAGCGGTCACCAGTTTGAGAACTATTCCTTCAAGATTTCCTACATCCCGGATGAAGAGGTGAGCTCCCCTCCGCCCCCCCAGCGATCCCGCCGCGGGGGCCACTCTTCCAGGGAGCGGGGCTCCTCCCCGGGGGGCTCCTCGCAGCCCAAACAGCTCGATTTCCCACTGCGGATGCTGGTGCCCACGCAGTTTGTTGGTGCGATCATAGGAAAGGAGGGCTTGACCATAAAGAACCTTACTAAGCAAACCCAGTCCAAGTAAGTACCTCGAATGGTTTTGTTTCCTTCCGTAGGGTGCTGTAGGTCCCTGGCGTGGGTCCTCCATGCACTTGGGGCTTTTGAGTGCCGGCCAGTGCTGTTTTCTCGGGGCGCAGCCTTCATGGGATGGTGGCAAAGCCCATGTCCTAAACCATTCCTGCTGGCCAGGGTGGTCTGGGTGCGGCAAGAGGGGGATGCACGCTCAAAAGGGTCAGGAATGGGTTTCTGAAGCCTAATCGTGAGAACGGTTGGGGGTGAGGCTTTAGGGAAAAAATGGCAAGTTTGGGGCTAAAATGCTGAAGGGGGATCCCACGTATAGCGGTCGGTGCCCATGCAGTCTTTGCCCTTGGGATTTGCTCATCCTGCGGTGCCCTGTATGGGCCAGAGCTGTTGTAGGGGGAAAGGGGGCACCGTGGGAGCGCTGCCTTGAGAAGGATGGGCTTTTCATAACTGTCCAAAGCCTTTCTTTGCAATCTAAAGTTTTTATTTTTGAAGAAAGGAAAAAAAAAAAAAAGGAGGGGGGAGGGGACTGTCTTGCCAAAGTTTTCCATGTTTCTCTTGTTGATGTTCACATTGATTTCACCTCTGATTTTCTGCATGGTTTTCCTGCATGGTTTGTTCCTGCCCAGATTTGTTTGTGTTTAACCCAAAGCTGTCTTCTCCCATGCTCATCATCCTGAACCCGGTGGTCCCACAGGACATAGGACTCCTGTACCAGAACATCCTCCAGGGTGTCCTAGTCCTCAGAGAAGCTTTTAGAGGCAAATTATTTGGTAATAGCGCATCTGCTTGAGCAGGAGGTAGGAAGACGTGCTGTTCTGCAGCCGAGCGAGCTGAACCCCAACATGGGTTTGCAGGAAAAGGTTTGTACGGAAAGGGGGCAGACGTGTAGGGAGAGGAGCTCCTTGAGCCCGGCTAGCCCTAGAGGGTGGCCACCTAGTAGCCATGAGCTGGTCCCGGTTGGCAGCAAGCCCTTCTTCTCCAGGTGAGTCCCCTGGTGTGATGAGCAGCAGGTATAGCCATGTCCTTGCCGCTCAAGACTGGAAGATTGCCCTTTGCAAGCCCTGTGCCTGGTGAGGAAGGTGAGGGGCACTGGCTGTCGGTTTCTCCTAACCATGAGGCCAGACACTGCTGCCTGAGGCAGTTTCTGCTGCCGAGCTGTCCCTCCTCATGGGTTGGTTCCCCATGCCTGCCCCAAAAACCTGGTGCCGTGGAGGAAGGCCATGCTCCACGCTTTCACCTCTCCTGACCTGCCTGAGGAGGCCATGTGCCATGGTGGGCCACCACCTCAACTCCAGACTTGGGCAAGGGGGAGCCTCATGTGTCCAGCCCGGGCAGTTGCAAGAGACCGTTCAGGGTGTCAGCCCACAGCTCTGTGCCTGCCCAGGTCACCCTCACCCACTGGTGTGCTGATCCTGGCGACAAGGGTGCTGGTGACATCCTGTTGCCTGGCCCCTGCTCCTATGCAGAACAATGTTGGGTCCTGGATTCCTCTGGTCACGTAGGACTTCACCCCTGTCTCCACGTGCAGTGGAAATGCTCTTGAGCTCCAGGGGACAAAACTGTCCCCAGGCGGAGCCATCTTCTTCCTTGGCTGAGAAGGAGCCCAGACCAGGAGCCCACCCCACCAGAGGACTTTCCACGATGATTGCAGCCCTTGTAGTTTGATGAGGAGAGAGGACCATCACTACCAAGCATCCATGCGGCCAGGATAACCCTACATGCACATCGTATCATGCACCTGGAGAGGACTGTCCCTCATGGCCACCACTCTCTGAAGCCTTCCCAACCCCTGTAAGGTGCCTGAGGTCCCAGGCAGCCAGGGTGAAGGTGTTGAGGGTCTTCTTCTGCATCCTCGCGTTGGACTGGAGCTGTGCAGCAGCAGCACTGGGACATGCTGGAAAGTCCAGAGCCCTCCTCCACCCTCCAGCTCTTCGGGGCAGGACTTGCCTGAATGCAGCAGCCCCTTCCTAGCACCCCATCTTCTCTCTGCAAATTGAGATCCTTCCTGCACATCCAGGTTTGGGATGGGTTGGAGGTCAGCCAGAAACCTGGCCCGTGTCCCTCTCCTTGGCTTGTCCAGGGCACTTGTCACTTGGGTGCGTCCGTCCAGCCCGTCTGTGTCTCTTGGCCCCTCTTTGGTACAAAGGCACAGCTCTGTGCCCCGTCTCTACCTCGACTGCTCATGGGTTCAAGAAGCTGCCAAATCCACCCCATCCATGGGGTTTGGGGTAGCCGTGGATTCCCCATCGGTTCAACCAGCATCAACCCAGCGTGATGTTGTGGCACCACTCTGGAGCATGGGCCTGTCATTGCCTCTTGTGGCACATCATGATGTGTTTGCCATCTCCCCAGTGGAGGATGTGACAGTGGGTGTCCCTGTGGCTGCTGGGCACTGCCTTTGAAGGAGCACGTCCTCCATGTCAACCTGCTGGAGCTTCACAGCTGGGAGCGCCTTAGAGGGTGTCACGTGCGAGTGACAGCATGCAACTGGGTCACTGTGTGCTGTAGACATAACCTGGCAGTGCTCTTGTCTCTAGCACCTCTTTGCCCAGTCCAGGCAGGACCAGTCTCCTGCCTGAGCTGCTCTGACTGAAGCTGTAGGAGATCTGGAGAGATGTAGCCTGCAAAGGGGATCAAACTCTTGTCTTCATTCCCTCTTCAACCCTGGGTTCCCTTTCGAGGCTGGTGGTGTTGGGCTCTTCCCTTATCTCAGGGAAGGTTCACCCAGCTGCTCCCCCTCTACCTGTAGATGAAATGTCCTTATTCCTACACACTGGTTCATGAGCTCCTGGAAGAGTTGACCTGTGCAAACCCACCGTGACCCTGCAACATCCAGATGTGGTGCTGGCTACAGGTGACTGCACCACAACGCTTGGCCGTGCATGCACAGCAGCATCCATGAATGATCCCGGTTAGGATGGGGACCTCTTTCAACAACATAGAAGTGGCTGGAGGGCAGCATGTTGGAGCTGAGTGCTGGTGGCATTCACTGAGTGGCTGAGCGGTCACTACAGCACCTTCCTCAGAAGATCTGACCCAGCCCAGCTCTGGCTGCGCCAGTGACAAGGACCCCAAGGTGGTGGCCAATGGCAGGATGGCTGCATGGCATCATCCTCCGGTGGGAAGAGTGCACAGACTCACATGGAGAAGATGGAAAGGTTGATGTTCTTGAAGACGCATGGTTGATACGGGAGTCTCCTACCCTGCTTTCCTCTCTCCCTCTCTCTCAGGGCCTTTGCCAGGTACGGTTGAGCGGTGAGGAGCGAGCTGGAGGCATGTGCCTCCTCCCCGCCATGAGCTGAGGGGAGGACCAGAGGAGCTAGAGCACAGTCCCTGCCGGTGCGCAAGGGAGAGCTTTCTGGTCTCCTGTGGAAGGGCGTGAGTACAAGCGCTGTTGTTGACGCATGCCTCCGTGTTGTGACAACACTGCCTACGGGTAAGTTGTCTCTCTGTCCTGAAGGACACGCAATGGTTGTGGCAGCCGCTGGTCACTGGACAGCCTCAGGTGTTGTGCAGAGAGAGGTTGAGGTTGGAAGGGACCTCTGGAGACCTCTAATCTGGTCTCCTGCTCCAAGCAGGACTGGTGTCAAAGATGATAGACCAGGTTGCTCAGGGCTTTGTCCACTTGAGGAGTTGTTCTCCCCCCTCTTGATGGCATTGTTTGACATTGACTGACATCCCTCAGCTCCTAGGCAGACCTCAGGTTATGAAGGTGAACGTAGCTCAAATCTGATCTAAACCAACCAAAGTGAAATGCTGCCTGGGCTTGCATGAGACCAGGTGATAGTAGATGTACATCAGTGAGACCCAGGTTCACCCCAAAGCTTGAGCAGGTGTTGAAATAAGCTTTTCTGTGAATAGCGAGCTCAGCTCCTGAGCTCTTGAAAGCCTTTGTGTGACACCAGACGCATCTCAGGGGCTTCTCTCTGCTGGTTGTTTCAACTGTAGGGTTGACATCCATCGGAAGGAGAACGCTGGCGCTGCCGAAAAGCCCATCACCATCCATGCCACGCCAGAGGGGTGCTCCGAAGCGTGTCGCATGATCCTTGATATCATGCAGAAGGAGGCTGATGAAACTAAATCGTAAGTGTCCTTGGCTCAGCAAAACAGGCAGGTTTGGAGAAAGGGAGGTAAGCTCAGCCATCAGTGGAGTTTTTCTCCACTTCTGTCACCTCCCACCCCCTGACAGAATTGCTGGCATCCAAAGTTTCAGGACAGAGTCATGGGTCAGTTAATAACTTACCACTTAATAACTTCTCCATGATGTGGTTGACAGTGTTGTAGAGACCAGAAGCTCAGGTGGGTACAAAGAGCAGGTAGGCAAACTTGGAGAACAAAACCTCATGAAATATAGATGTGTCGTTGGGCTTGGGAAGTTCCTGACAGTTCCCCTTCTGGGGAACTGAGGAGATACAGCTGAGGAGATACAGTGGTGGGAAATGGTGGTGGTTCTTCTGCTCTTTCCACCACATTGTTAGTGCCTGTTGCTGAAAATCGGTTTCCTGGCCAGATGGACCATTAGATTTTATTTTTTTAATCCATTTCAGAACAGAAGAGATTCCCTTGAAAATCCTAGCACACAACAGTCTGGTGGGGAGGTTGATTGGCAAGGAGGGCCGCAACCTCAAGAAGATTGAACAGGACACGGGCACGAAGATCACCATCTCCCCGTAAGTCCTGGTGAACGCCAAGCCATCCCCCTCCATCCAACACGGTACAGGCAGCACTGGAGCCAGAAAACAGAGCAGTTGCGTCCTCCCATACATGGTCCCCATCCCGGGTGGATGTTCTCCATCCCAGGTGGACACTGGCATTGGGCAGGGAGAGGGCCCATGGTTCTACATGGTCTCGGGGAGGAACCCTCATCTGAGTTTTCCTTTTTTTTTTGACTTGGAAGAAAATGTAACTGTGTCTCTGGTTTTATCCATGGGCTAGTTTGCAGGATTTAACCATTTATAACCCCGAGCGGACCATCACAGTGAAAGGCAGCACAGAGGCGTGCTCCAATGCCGAAGTGGAGATCATGAAGAAGTTGCGAGAGGCCTACGAGAACGATGTGGTGGCCGTCAATGTAAGCTCCCAGCCCTCCCACCTGGGACACCCTTGCTCCAAAGCCATTGCTGAGTTGGCCAGAAGAAAACTGGGCCAGGGGGGGGTGTTGATCTGTTACAGCAAGGGTTGGCCCTCACCCATCACGTCCACACTATGTGGTGAGAACTCCAAAACCCCAACTCTGTGTTTTACACGTTTCTCCATGTCTTTGCTTTCCCAGCAACAAGCCAACCTGATCCCTGGACTGAACCTCAGTGCTTTGGGCATCTTCTCGACAGGACTGTCCATGCTCCCATCCACCCCAGGGGCCAGAGGGGCTGCGGCGGCCACCCCGTACCACCCGTTTGCAGTAAGTGCGTGAGATTTTGAGGTGCGGGGCGTGTGTTCTTGAGGGCAGAGTGGGCTTTAGACTCTCCTGCTGTAGCTCTTGGGTTTGGGTGGACACCATAGCTATAGGAGCTGTCTCATGGGGAGCCTTGAACAAGAACTCTGAGTCTTGGCCATTTGGGGAAGATGCTCATCACAGCAGTGAAGCGGAGAAGACAGTGAATGACTGTGGCTTGTCCCTCCTTGGATTTAGCTCCCTGGAAAGATCAGCTGCATCCCCATGTTGTGCTGAGCTTGGTTTCACCTGTGCTTAGGGACTAGCTGTGTCCCAAGGGTGCTGCTCTCTGCAGGTGGCTTTGGACAGCCTGTGCCAATGCCAGCATGGAAAAACCATGTAGATGGTCTTCAGTCCTGAGCCCAAACCCACCACTGGGTTGTGGTGGTGTGGACTCGGTTGTGCCCTGTGGGTCTGGTCCCGGTGGCCACATGATCGCATCACCGCAGGGCATGGGGAGCATGCTGTGAAAGGGGACGAGCCGTGCACCCTGTGCAGCCATCAGCCTTGGTCCTTGCCCTGGCACCTGAAGGGTTGTGCCTGCTGGGAGCTGATCCTCACCTGGTTCCGCAGGTGAGGGGTTTCCTCTTTCTCGGGGTGCTGTGGCTGCTGCGACCTGGGGCAAAGCAAGCCTGGGAAGCTGCTTCAAAAACCACTGAGACTGTACACAGGCAGGGACAGTCCAGCACTGGGAAGACACGTCGGCCAGAGTGCCGATGGAGAAGGTCCATTCCCAACTCCGCTAGCACCTGCAGAGCACCCTTGGGATGGCGGGGCTCTGCGATCTCCCTCCGTCAGTCTCTAAATACGTCTGCTGCGATGCTTTGGCCGCACGGCGATGGGCGCGCGGGTTGATTTACTTGTGCTGTTTTCTTTTCCTGGCGACGCCAGCAGCAGAGCGGTCGGAGGAGAACGGTGAGTGCCAGGCTGGCGTTGCGGGTGGGGGTGGGGGGGCGGATGAGTGTGATGGGTGCGGTGGCCCCAGGAGGGCACCGAGAGGGCCGGTCTGTCTGTCTGTGCACCACCGAGGGGAGGATGAGCTGCCCGCCTCAGCCACCCGAGCAAGCGCAGCCTTGGGGAAGCGTCTGCTTGAGATTTTGTTGGTGTGATGGAGAGGAGCTGGGCAAACCAAAAGGAGCTTTTGAGGTGGGCTCCTTCACACCAAAGCTTTGTGGGGCCTTTTTCAAGTCACCCCGGTGAGGCCAAGAGCAGCGATCGCCTCTGCCATCATTTTTTTATGGCAAAACAAGAAGCAGGCAAAAAAAAAAAAAAAAAAAAAGAATTAATAGGAAACCAGCTTGGCTCTGGGCAGCTCCTTCCCCCAAAATACTTCGTGTTTCACACCTCAGAGTGGTCATTTCTGACCATGTCCTCAGCAGGTCCTGGGGCCGGTGGCTGTAGCTTCAACTCTGGAGCTCAGAGACCTGGCAAGGATGGAGGACGAGGAAGGAGCCTCATGGTGAACTGGGGGAACTGGGGAGGGGCAGTGCCCACCCCAGCTGCAAGGACTGGCTGGGCAGGAGAGGACACATTGGTGTAGGAGACATGGAGCAATCCACGGCCAGAAGCAGAAGGTGGATACAGGGAGCATTTTGTGCTTCTCCTTGGTGTGAGGAGGAGCACAAAACCTCGATGCAGAAGGTTCAAATAGAGGGCTGGGAGCAAGAGTGGTACCTGCTGTGGGCAGGGGAGCTGGGTCTGCTCCTCCTCCACCTGAGAAATGGTGGTTTGCAGGTAGCATCTGGTTGCACTTGTTGGAATCCAGAGCAGGAGAGAGTTGTGTCTACTGCCAAGAGAAGTGTCCGATGTATTTGGGACACGGAAGAGTTGAAGAGGGGTTGGGTTGGGTTTGGGTGCTGGCATGCACCCCTTGCTTTTGGCTGCTTTCACTCAGTCCCCAGCCCAGGACCATCTTCTTCAGCCTTGGCTTTTTCTTCGCTTGGAACTAGAGAAGGGAACTGGTGATGGAAATCGGAGCCAAACCAGACATTTTGCTCAGTTCCCACCAAACCCCCACCTTCTCCACAGGGCACCGCTGGTGGTTGCAGCGTGGTTTTGGCTTTCCAGGGTTGCGGCTGCTCTGAAAGGATGTAGGGGCCAGTTTTCCGCTGTCAGGATACAGATGTAAAATGGCAGCAGGGAGGGACTGGGGGCAGCTGGGAGCCCCCATCCACCTCCCAGCCCCGTTGTGCTGTGCTGCAGGTGCAGGATCAGGGCTGCAGCTCACCCCGAAGCACCCTCAGGTGCCACTGTGCTCTCTGGAGGGGAGGTGTCAGGGGCTGGAGGGTTGTCCCCATGTCCCTGCCAGGCTCACGCTGGTGGCACGCTGCTCCGCGTTGGGCTGGGGGTGGCTGGGAAGGGGCTGGCAGGTTGGGGCTGTCACTGACCCTGATTTTCTCTCCCACCATAGAGCTCCTCGGCATATCTCTCGGGTCTGTACGGAGGCCCCCCCGGCGGTGCCTTCCCCCATCAGCACCCTGTAAGTGCCTGGTACCTCTCTCCACAAGATCTTTGCTTGGGCACCTCAGAGGGTGGACACAGGGCTGGGGTGGGCGGCCGCTGCCCTGGGATGCTGGCGAGGGGACAGCCACCCTCGTTGTCCCTTGTCTGGATGGTCCCCTGACCCTCTTCCTCTTCCCTGCCCTTGCAGCTGCCGGAGCAGGAGGTTGTGAACCTGTTCATCCCGACGCAGGCGGTGGGGGCCATCATCGGGAAGAAGGGGCAGCACATCAAGCAGCTGGCGCGGTTTGCAGGTGCCTCCATCAAGGTGAGCAGGGTGCTGCAGGGCCGGTCCTGCACTTTGTGCCTCAGTTTCCCCTTCCTACTGCCAAGGGCAGTCAACGGGGGTCCTCAGGGAGGGGTTTTGCTCCCCAAATTAGTAGAAGGCCAGTCCTGCAACACCCTGGTTATCACCCCTGCATGCATAGGGGGGATGCCCTTGCATGGGAGGACGTCCCACTTAGGGGACGTCTTGCCAAAGCAGGGGCAGAATTAATGCTCCTTCTCCCCCATCCCTCCGCAGATCGCCCCAGCAGAAGGTCCCGACGCCAGCGAGCGGATGGTCATCATCACGGGGCCGCCCGAGGCTCAGTTCAAGGTGCGCTGGGTACGGGGTGGGGGCTGTGGTTGGAGGGTGGGCAATGCCAAGGGACAAGTCGAGAGCGTCCCTTTGGTCGCCACTGCGCTGCCAGCCTGGGTTTGGCTCCCTGAGTGCCAGGGCAGCCCTTTGCTTGGTGGTACCATGGCTTTGACACTGCTGGCCATCGGCACATCATCACCCTCGGGGCTGGGGCGGGGGGGCACTGCCAGGACAGCCGCCCGCCAGTTTTACTTCCCTTCCATCTCCACCCCAGGCCCAGGGGCGAATATTTGGGAAGCTGAAAGAGGAAAACTTCTTTAACCCGAAAGAAGAAGTGAAGCTTGAAGCCCACATCAAGGTGCCTTCCTTCGCTGCCGGCCGCGTGATAGGCAAAGGTGGCAAGACGGTAGGTGGGGGGTGCAGGGGTGTGTACCCCCCCGGCCCAGGGGCTGCAGAACTGGGCATCACCCATCACCCCTGCCCGCCCTGGGGGGCAAAGCCCGAGGGCTGGGTGGTCGCAGCAATGTCTTGACCCCAACCCCCATGTCCCGGTGGTGGTTCTCGTTGGGTGGTGACCGTCCCCGGGGGGGGGACAGGGTGTGACCCTCAGCAGCCCAGTGCTGGCTTGGAGCCAGGGTGACACCAGCAGCGGAGGATTTTGGATTTTGGCTCTTCCCCAACAAACCCGACCCGGGGGCTTTCTCGTTTGCTGCAGGTGAACGAACTGCAAAACTTAACGAGTGCAGAAGTCATTGTGCCACGAGACCAAACCCCGGACGAGAACGAGGAGGTCATCGTTAAAATCATTGGGCATTTCTTTGCCAGTCAGGTAAGGGTTGGCCGTGGCTTTGTGGACGTTCCCGGTCGATTTCATCCACCAAGGAAAGCCGCTGGGATGACGGGCAGCCCCGAGCCCTGAGCATCCGCTCTCTGATGGTTCCTGTGCCCCCAGGATGCGCTAAGGGTGTTCCAGCAGCTCTCCCACACTGTGCTTGCACTAAAATTAAAGATCGGCTTGATTTAGCTAAAATACATGTCTTAGAGGCCATGCGCGGTGGCACCTGGGGATGAATCGTCTCCTCCCTGGGCTCAGTGCCAGGAGGGAGCTCCTGGGTACCACAGCCTTGGCTCCTGACTGCTGCAGCAGGATGGCGGCACCCCAAAACTCAGGCTCCCAAGGAGCGATGGAGGAAGCACAAGTTCAAACCCTGCACAGAATTTAACCTTCTTTAGCCCAGCCTTAATTACGCCTGTGCCGAGCCACGTGCGCATCCCGTACTTAAACCTGGGAGGACGATGAGCGGCGAGATGCTCAGTTGCGGCTCCGGTGGGGGAAAAAAATCCTCAGGCTGCCCACGGTGCCCACCTTGACACCCGTTTTTTCCTTCCCCCCCCCCCGCCCGCCCCTTCAAGACTGCACAGCGCAAGATCAGGGAAATCGTACAGCAGGTGAAGCAGCAGGAGCAGAAACACGCTCAGGGAGCCCCGGCCTCGCAGCACAGCAAGTGAGGCTCCCGCCGTGCCGGCCAGCACCGCCCGATGAATGTAACCCCGCCGCCGGACCCCCCCCAGCAGGTCAGGGGAGCAAACCAAAGACCCCCCCCGAGCCCCCATCCCCGCGGCTGGGGTGCTGGGAGGCTGCACAGCCCAGGGGTACGGGGAGGGCTCTCTCCATCCCACAGCCTCCCCCTTACTCCGTCGCCTCCCGACGCTATCCCTTTAGTTGGACTAACATAGGCAGAGAGAGAGAATTTTTGTTGTTTGGGCTTTTTTTTTTTATTATTTTTTCTTTTAAATTTTATTTTTAATTTCCTAAAAGCCACCCATTTCACCCAAGCACGGCCAGAGGAGCTCCCCCTGGCGTGGGGGGGGGGGGGGGGGGGGGGGGGGCTGCGGCGCACAGCACGGCGCTCATCAATTTAAATTTTTTTTTTTTTTGTTTAGAATTAATATATCGATAACGAAACTAACGCCGATTTTTAAGTTTTGTAAGAACGTTTTGTTTTGGTTTTTTTAATTCTTTTTTAATTTCAGAGGGGTCGGGGGTGGGGAGGGGGATGTTTGTTTTTTAGCAAAAGCCAGCTTTTCTAGACGTTTAAGGAAAGGAGCTAGTCCATTGGTTCTCTAATGCACAGTAGAGCAGAGCTGTAGGGTTGCCAGCAGGGGAAAAGAAAATAATAATTGAAAGAGTGTTAAAAAGCGATTTCTTAAGGGCTTTGAGAAGAGCAGTGCCTGTATGAGCCAACAGAAGGGATACCGTCTCCTAAAAGAGGAATCTGTCCTTCACACGCCCTTTTCCTCTTTGCTTCACAGAGTCCAAAAGTGGGGTTTGCATCTGTTCTGTCCTCCCTGTCCCTCCGTCCTCTCTCTCTCCATCACTGCGCTGCACAGCCGCGCTCGGCACCCAAATCCCTGGAAAACCACGGGCAGCACCAGCCCTGCCCGCTTCGGGCAGGGACGATCCCTGTTGCAGGGAGAGGAGGGGAAAAGGGCTGGGGCGGGGGGAACAGATTACAAAAGGTTGTCGGCCCAGGCCTGGAAAAAAAACAACAAGCACCATTTTTAAAAAAAAAAAAAAAAACCACCAACAAACCAACCCCACCTGACACACGCAGACACACACACAAAAAACTACCTCAGGTTTTCGTACCTCAGCACCTTGCGCTTGTGTTTCCCTTCTAGAGATTTTGTATGCCTTGTAAAACTGATAGTTGGAGCATTTTTTTATTTTTTTAATAAAAAACGAGTTGGAAAACGATCTCGACCAAGAGCGAGGCGGGAGAAGGAAACCATCCCACGTGTCCCAGAGCTCTTCCGTAGTCTCCTTCTGCTAGCTGAGAGCCAGTGGCCATTCCTTCGGAGAAAGCTTGAGAAACGTTTAAAAAGAAAAAAAAAAAAAGGAAAAAGGAAAAAAAAAAAACCCCAAAGATAGAAAGGAGAAAAAAATAAAAACCAACCACCCCAGGAAAGCGGTGAAAGCCGAGGGGCAAGAGGCGGACCGGGAGGTGCCGGAGTGAGGTGCCGGTGCCAGCGCCGGAGCCGCGGTCTGCAACACCATGTTTTGTCCTCTACTGCGAAGTGTTGTGAAAAAAAACCCAACCACCCGACGACGATGACAACAAACAACAAAAAAGAGAAATATATCCAGCTAACAAGAGCCTGAGCTTGCTATCCGTTGCTTTCTTTCAAGGGCCTTGTGGTGGTGACGGCCAAGCAGGGCTCGGGGAGGGAGTTGCACCATGGCCACCCCATGGCCAGCACGGCGCTGCCAGGGAGAGAAGGGTCAGATGGGGAACGGGGTAGGGTTTTTTTGGAGGGGGGGTGGGGGGGGGTGGGGGGAGGTGGTTTTTACCAGATGTCACTTCACCTAGTCGCATGGGGAGGTATAGCTGTCGCCAGCAGCAGAAGAGCCCGCCTCTGGGGCAGTTGAAAGGGCAACACTCAACTGGGAAAGGACCAAGATGGAGCTGGGGTGTCCCTTGTGGGAGAAGGCAGAGTTACTGAATGCCTTCTTTGCTTCGGTCTTTTCTGCTCAGCCCTCAGAAGTCCCAGGCATTGAATAAAGTAACAGGGAAAGAAGAAGACTTCCCTTGGGTTGAGGAGGAGCGAGTGAGGGATCAATTAGATCATTTAGATATTCACAAGTCCATGGGCCCTGATGGGATGCACCCGAGAGTGCTGAGGGAGCTGGCAGAAGTCATTGCTGAGCCACTCTCCATCATCTTTGAAAGGTCTTGGAGAACAGGCGAGGTGCCTGAGGACTGGAGGAAAGCTAATGTCACTCCAGTCTTCAAAAAAGGCAAGAAGGAGGAGCCAGGGAACTACAGGCCGGTCAGCCTCACCTCCATCCCTGGAAAGATGATGGAACAGCTCGTTCTGGGCGTCATCTCAAGGCACGTGGAGGAAAAGAAAGCTATCAGAAGTACTCAGCATGGATTCACCAAGGGGAAATCATGTCTGACTAATCTGATAGCCTTCTACGATGGCATGACTGGATGGATAGATGAGGGGAGGGCGGTAGATGTGGTCTATCTTGACTTAAGCAAAGCGTTTGACACGGTCCCCCACAGCATCCTCATAGGGAAGCTTAGGAAGTGTGGGTTAGATGAATGGACAGTAAGGTGGATAGAAAACTGGCTGAAAGATAGAGCTCAGAGGGTTGTGATTAGGGGCACAGAATCTAGTTGGAGACCAGTGACGAGTGGTGTTCCCCAGGGGTCAGTACTGGGTCCAGTCCTCTTCAATATATTCATCAATGACCTGGATGAGGGGATAGAGTGCACCCTCAGCAAGTTTGCTGATGACACAAAGCTGGGGGGGGCGGCTGACACACCGGAGGGCTGTGCTGCCATACAGAGAGACCTGGACAGGTTGGAGATCTGGGCAGAGAGGAACCTTATGAAATTCAACAAGGGCAAGTGTAGGGTGCTGCACCTGGGGAGGAATAACCCCATGCACCAGTACAGGTTGGGGGCTGACCTGCTGGAGAGCAGCTCTGTGGAAAGAGATCTGGGAGTCCTGGTGGACAACAGGATGACCATGAGCCAGCAATGTGCCCTTGTGGCCAAGAAGGCCAATGGCATCCTGGGGTGCATCAAAAGGAGTGTGGCCAGCAGGTCAAGGGAGGTCATCCTCCCCCTCTACTCTGCCTTGGTGAGGCCACACCTGGAGTACTGTGTCCAGTTCTGGGCTCCCCGGTTCCAGAAGGACAGGGAACTGCTGGAAAGGGTGCAGCAGAGGGCTACCAAGATGATTAGGGGACTGGAACACCTCTCTTATGAGGAAAGGCTGAGGGATTTGGGTCTCTTCAGTCTGGAAAAAAGACGGCTGAGGGGGGATCTTATCAACACTTATAAATACTTAAAGGGTGGGTGTCAGGAGGATGGGACCAGGCTCTTTTCAGTGGTGCCCGGGGACAGGACAAGAGGCAATGGGCACAAACTTGAGCACAAGAAGTTCCACCTAAACATGAGGAGGAACTTCTTTACCCTGAGGGTGGCAGAGCACTGGAACAGGCTGCCCAGAGAGGTGGTGGAGTCTCCATCTCTGGAGACATTCAAAACCCGCCTGGACGTGTTCCTGTGTAACCTGCTCTAGGTGACCCTGCTCTGGCAGGGGGGTTGGACTAGATGATCTCCAGAGGTCCCTTCCAACCCTATGGTTCTATGATTCTATGATTCTATGAGAGGTGGCAAGGCAGGACTCCGCCCAGGCATCGCGGGGTGAGGGCTGATGGATGCGACCATGAGGGAACCGTAGAACCATCAAAAGGTTTGGGTTGGAAGGGACCTTAAAGATCATCTTAGAGATCCCCTGGGCAGGGACACCTCCCACCAGACCAGGTTGCTCCAAGCCCCGCCCAACCTGGCCTTGAACACCTCCAGGGATGGGGCAGCCACAGCTTCTCTGGGCAACCTGCGCCAGGGGCTCACCACCCTCACAGCAAAGAATTGCTTCCTCGCAGCTCATCTAAATCTCCCCTCTCTCAGTGTAAAACCGTTCCCCCTCGTCCCGTGGCTCCCCTCCCTGATCCAGAGTCCCTCCCCAGCTCTCCTGGAGCCCCTTTAGGGACTGGAAGGGGCACCGAGGTCTCCCCGGAGCCTTCTCTTCTCCAGGCTGAACCCCCCCCAGCTCTCTCAGCCTGTCCTCACAGCAGAGGGGCTCCAGCCCTCCCAGCATCTCCGGGGCCTCCTCCGGCCCTGCTCCAACAGCTCCGTGTCCTTCTGCTGTTGGTGGCCCCAGAGCTGGATGCAGTGCTCCACATGTGGGGTCTCACAGGAACACACACACCCCCCCCCGCCACGGTCCCCAGAGCTGTGCTCTTTCCCTCCCATCCATCGGGCACCAGGGACACAGTGCCACGGAGAGGTGGCCCCTGGGGAGGGAAGGCTCCGGTGCCACCTGTGTAACACCTCAAAGCACCAAACCGTGTCACTTGTCATGCCCACGTGTTTTGGAAACAAAATCAATCCCCTCCCTGCCTCTAGCATGAGCAATCACAAAAAGAGCATCAGTTTTCAGGTTTGCTGTGTCCTTACCCCCGCCCCCCCCACCGCCATCCCCAGCCGAGGATGACTCTGCTCCTGATAGACCCGTGGTCACTGGCCATGTAAGGCCAGGTCTGAGCCCCCTCCACGTCCTTCCAGTGAGCCAGGACCACATCGCAGGGCAGCCGGCAGCGTCACAACTGTGCCAAGCCCGACGATGAGTGTCCCCCCCCACCCCCGCCGAGGGCAGCAGGGCATTACTCACCCTGCACACGCGCTCGCCCCTCAGCACGGGCAAGAGCAAGCTCGTCACCTCCAAAGGCCATTTCCTAGCGAGAAGCGAGGCCCAGCTCCCACACAAGTGCTCCTGCAGAGCACAGTGTTAACAGGCTCTTTCTCCCCGTGGGCTGGTCTCAGGGAACCTCGTTGGGGCACAAGGACACGAGCCCCCGCTGAAGGGCCAGAGCCCAGGAGGTGACCGTGTAGACAGAGGGGACGGTGGCTGGTACGCGTACAATTTCCCCACCACCTCCTACACAGAGGCTTTCAGCAGCCACAAGCGCTGCCAAGCCACCAGCAGCAGGTGTCCCCTGACGGGGTTTACTCCACACGAGTCCTTGGCGGGTTGCGTAGAGGACGGAGAAGGCACCAGGGAAGGTGTTCAGAGCAGCATCACCCCCGAGCCCCCTCTGCTTAACAGGGATGGCCCAGGAGGACCTGGGTAGTGTCCTTACACCACTCGCCCCTCTGCAGGGCTTGTTTTCTTGTTGGTTGCCTTTTTTCCCCCCAAAAAACCAAATTCTGCTTTTGTCATCAGCAGAGCACAGGCTCAGCCTCAAAACTGCAGCCCCCAGAGGGCGAGAACCGAAGGGAAGGGGAAAGGACACTTCCAGCAGTCAGCTACCAGGTCCTAGCGGTAATCAACAGCTAAAATCTTCCAAGTCCTCCGGGATCCCGGGAAGATGAAGTATCTCATGGAGGGACAAACCACGACAGATGGCCTTTGCAATAGTTCTTCCTTTGGAGAATCTCCTCGCATTTTGGGACGGATTAAGCTCATCACTTGGAAAGCAGAGCGCGATGCGGCTGCTGAGCCGCGCCACAGCCAAACCACCGCATCAGCCGGCCCAGGAGAGCAGAGCTTCAGGCGAGGAGCAGCACCGGGAAGGCTGATCCCACCCACGGCGACAGAGGGGAGGGCCCCAAAATCACCATCTTTCCCCCAAAGCTGAGGAGAGGAGAGACCGCAGCCCCGGGCAGGAATCACCTCACATCATGGTAACTGCCATTACAGAACCACCCCCACACGGGTATTTATACAAGCATTGCAACACGTGGCTTCCAAACCAGCTATTGGGCAATTTTTCCTCTGCGATGGTCAATGAAAGACCCAAAATCCCACTCCAGCTCTGGAGTGTAAGCTAGAGGGGGGGAAAAAAAAATGGAAGAAAGGGGGAAAGACCATGTTTAAACTCATGGAGCTGGGTCTGAGCGTAACAGAGCGAGGATCGACACAAGCTCTTCATTTGGCAGACGCCCAGAGGCGGCGCCTGCGGCAGAGCAGCAACAGTCTCCTACTTGGCTATTACTGGGATTCTCGCTGCTGAACAACGTCCTGGATGTCCCTTCAGGATTTTGGGACAATCGCTTGGAGGTTTTGGTGCTCTGATACCCATCCTGGCCGGAGTCTTCTTCCTCCCTAGACTGGAAGTGAGCTAAAACCCACACTGATATGTCAACCTCTTTTTCAATGACAAAAAAAAAAAAAAATCACTCTCATTACCAGACCAAGTTTCATTCCAGTAAGGCTCTTTAAATAATTTAAATATTTATTTTAATAAAAAGAAATAAATACTTATCTTTTCACATTATGTAACTCCCTGGAGAAAGAAAAAACCAAACCAACCCCAACCACAGGGGGTTCTCTTGCAAATCAAAAGATGGCAAATGCTTTCTTTCAATGGGCATCACAAATCCAGTTGGAGGAATCAAGTAGATGGTAGATTATTCCAGAGACAGAACAAAACTCTCTTTAGGAAACAGTGGTTCAGCACCTTGTTGTTGGGAAGATAAGTCCAGCTCACACAGCTGTTACCACCAGCAGATGAGTCCCAATTGTCCATAACGTGACCACGTGTGCTGCGAGATAAGTTCAGCTCACACAGCTGTTACCACCAGCAGATGAGTCCCATTTGTCCATACCATGGCCACGTGCGCTGCGAGGTGTGAGCGTCATTCTCTGCGATGGAAGTTCACAGCCTTTGCTCTTAACCCTTCCCTTGGCCAGGTGACACCAACCTTTCCGGCTTGCCCTTAAGGCGCATTAAATGATTTCAAAGAGAGTTACTGTCTCCAAAATAGGGGCAGGCCGGGGGGGAAACAAGAACCTTAACCACTGCTTCTGAATCTAAACAGGAAAATTTTTTTCTTAACCTAAAGAGAAAAATTTCTAATACCAATAAGGTATTAGAAAAGTAACTGAGAGAGGAGCCAGTCACCCAAAGGTGATCCCAGTGTTGCTCCCGTAGTGCCTGTCTCACAGCAGCTCTTGGTGGAGTATTTCCCACACCATCTTCCTGCGGAAATAAGGCATGTGGGTCTGAAAAGAAAAGAAAACTCCATGAAATGCACATCATGGCAGAAAGAGACACAAAATGCGCATAAACACCCACTTAATTCTTTACTATGAAGTTCCTTTGAAGAACTGTCAACACTTGCCCTTTGGCTGCAACCTGGCTTTCACCCACACAGCTCCTACGAGGGTGACATGACACCAAAACCACTTCTCCTTGACTGCACAAGAGCTTACAAGCACTTTCATAGAAGAGCACCGCCTTGGAAAATAACCAGGGTCTTCACTGGTCAAAGGGTGAGACCCATTTCTCCAAAAGATCCAAAGGCCAGATCCCACAAACCCACCGGCTGCACTATCTCGCCCAAGAGGAATCTCACTGGCAGCAGAGAGCGGACGCGAGGCTGGAGAACACAGCTCTGCCCTGCTGAGGCCACTTGGAAGTGCCAGCCCAGCAACTAGGTCCCAAAAATGGAGCGAGGTACAAAACCTCAGCCGCTGCGCCAGACGCAATTAACAGCGGCTGCGTAGCTTCCCTGGCTCTTGTCTCTGTGCGAAAAGAGGCTGGAGCTGTTTATAACCTCCACTCACCTTTGTAAAGGTCATGGGTTTGTCTCTGCAGACGTAGTCTGCGTATTTGCAGGTAAAAACGCCGCAGTCGCTTCCATTTGATTGCTGAGGGATTTCCTAAGGAATGCAAAGAAGATGGAGAATTTTCCTCTACCTTCAAGGAAAAGCAACTTGCAAGTAGCACCCATGACCAAAATTACCCGAACCAGACACTCCTGAACTTGCATCCTCCCCAGTAACCGCTCCCGAGCGCAAGGAACACACCCCAGGAACTGCACATCATCCCTCCCCTCTGCTTCCTACGCTTGGAGGTTACAATCCAAATTCTTGGCAGGCTCATAAGGGACAGCAGGCTTCCTCCCTGCAAGGTGTCTTGAGGTTTGTTCAGTGTCTTTCCAAAGTGACATTCCTGAAATAGAGTCTTTAGGTGCTGCTTTTTACCAGGAACTTGTTGAGAAACGTCAGCTCAACCCCTCGCTTTGTCACGTGCCAGGATTTGTGCTGCCACAAACAAGAAGCCTACGTTCTCTGACAACTGCTACAGAGACTTGAGATTTGACTTGTGAAATGGGGGCAAAGACAAATTCACCTTAACGTGGCAGAGGAATTAAAAAAGAAAACCCAAGAAAGTATGCAGCCAGCAAGGAGAGGCACTGCTCAAAGATTTCATCCCAGCACGGTTTCCTGGTCCACTCGCAGCCCGATGCGGTACCATAAGAAGATGCTTAGGGCTGTTCTCTCGAGTCCTGGCCTTATTAGAAAGCGTTAAGAGCTTTGTGACAAGGACTTCCAGTTCACATGTCAAGTGCAAGTGGTGTTCACTTACATGGGGCTCCATGCTGTGAATAGTCCACTCTGCAACGTTCAGCTTGACGTTTCTTTTTTCGTGGCTTTCTTCTTGCAGGTATTTGCTGTTTAAAACAAAAGAAAAATCGCTCTTCATGGCTGTAATTTTGGCCAAGAAAAAAAGAGCTGCTGAAAGATCACAGCAAGATGAATGGCAGGAGAGTAAAATGTCAGAGGATCCTCACAGCAGCTGATTTAAGGCATTTGGAGGAAAAATCCAAATCCTAAATTTACAAACACTGCGAGAGGCTGTGAGCTAACGATCAGCAATGAGACCAACAGTTCCAACAGAGGCTTCCACAAAAGCCTACGTTCCTTGCTGAGTACAGGGGAAAAAACCCCAAATCAACATGTTCTCAGAGGAAGAACAGAAAAACCAAGCAAGGAACCCTAATGGCGTCATTCCACCACGTGCCTGAATCCCACATACTGCGTGCACCTCCGGAAGAGCAAATACAAAAGCTTTTGGGCCAGTACCTCTGGCTGAGGAAGTGCCCAGGCCACCACTTGCTGGAAAAAAATGACTGCATGCAGACCTGTTCTTCTACCCTTTCCCAGGCATCTGCTGTTAACCGGCCAGGAGAGCACCGCACTAAACCAACACTTGGTTTGTCTCTGCGGGGCCGCCCCTCCTTGCTCTTGGGCCACAAAGCTGTTGCATTAAGGGCTTTTACTACTTCTGCATCAGCGGCAGAGGCTTCTAAGGATGCCGGCTTGCACAACGGGAAAACCTGTCCCCGTTACATTGGAGAGGTGTGCGTGCCAGCTGACACAGCTGGAAAAGCTTGCTACGCGGGACCTGTCTTGAACGAGACTGTCAGAATTACCAAGAACACCCAGGGGTATCTTGAAACACTTCTTCCCTGAAATGCTTCCCTGTCGTCAACAGCCCGGTTTTATTGATCACTAACAAAGTTGGTGCACGTGTGCCACGGGGCCACCACGTATTTGCCTGTGATAAGAGCGGGAAGGTGGCAGAACCCAGGCATCCAAGACGCTGGGTGGAGGGGACGACCTGAGACTAGATAAGGAGTCACTGTCAGACAACTCGCAGCAAGCGAATCCAAGATTTCTGGTTTGTTATCTACAAGAAACGTGAAAACTTGCAGTCACGTCACAGGGGCAAAATCCAAAAACCTTCTCGTAATTCACAACACAGAAGCAGTCACTGAGCAGTTACTCACAGCAAAGTCTCACAAATCTTGTCCCCTTCTTGGCCCAGGGAGTCAAAGTATTTGATGGTCTTCTCTCTGGTGTCTATGACCTGTTATTAAAAGGTGACTGTTAGACAAAGCACAACCTTGTGCTGCACAAACCTCAATGACTCTTCTTGCTAGCTTTTGCTGCCCATCCAATTCCAAATAACAAGCCAGTCTGACTCACCGCTAGCGTCCAGTGCAAGCGCAAGTTAATGGGCACTAAGATGATGTCCTTTTGGAAGAGATCCACGTGCCTGGTCCATCTTCCGACTGCTTTGTAGCCCCCGGAAGTTAGTTTTTCATAAAAGAAAGAACTAAAAGCATGGACTGATGGATATCCTTCCTTCTTGCTTCTTTCCATGACAAGACCCATGTAGAAATTAATGACCTGTACCGTAAAGAGTAAGCTTGAGATGTAAAATAAGGCACCAGCTTACCAGCCGAAAAATACAGCAACCTGTCTTTTCTGGCCACCCTTAAGTACGCAGCTGAGAGAACTCCAGCCTCAGCTGTCAGCTTGTCTTGTGAGAATTTCCCACTTGGTTACCTCTGCAGTTTGCGAGAAACACCTGCCACCCACTCCAATAACCTAGACTAACTCCTGGAAGCTGCAGAGTACAAGAAGTAAAGGAACTTCCAGAAGCGCTGGACCCCTAAGTACCTAAAGTAAGAGCTGTACAGAGATTTCTAGGCTCTGCAGTGCAGCTCATCCAATCACTTGGCAAAGACTTCTGTACACGGTGAAGGGGGATTTGTAAATAAACGCTCCATTAGAATATCCCTGTGCTGCAGCTACTTTTACCTCATCATTTAGCCAGCAAAGGTTCCTTAGGGTGCGGATGTCCTCGCGAGTGACCTTCAGTTTGAAGGCACTGCTCACGATCTCCTCTGGCTCACCTTTGCCAAATGCGGCAATGACCTCTCTCTCCATGGCCTGAAATGAACAATTAAATGGGGAAGGACTCGTGAAACAGAGCATTGAGCATGCCAACCTGGGGGCAGCTTCCAACTCAAACAGGGCCTGGAAATGAAGTTCAGCTGACAGAGCAACTGGCTTTGCCGCTTTTCGGCTAGGTCAGCAATGGCACTTTTTTGTTGCTTGGTTTGTTTCAGCATCCGAACTTGGAACTTTAGGGCCCAGGTTTGCTTCCATTTGTTTTCACCAAGGAAGCTGAGATCAAGCGCAGGGACTAGCAAACGCCCAGCAAACGCCCTTCCCATGTGATGCTGCAGCCCTCGCCAACGCTGAGGTTTAAGCCAACCGCAGCAGGCATGCTCCATACCAAGGCAGCTAAGTCAGGAGCCTGAAGGAATGGGAAGGCGGGGGAACTTCAAGGGACCTGCAGTACCAGCAAAGGGGGAAACTGAGGCAGCTACACCGGAGGCAGGCAATCGGGAGTCCAGGTTGTGCATGCAACTGGTTCTAATTTGGACGTTTCCATCTAAGTCTGCTTAAGGAACGCAAATAAACCACTAGGTCTCTTAGTACAAAATACTCGGAACTGCAGTAGCATCTTCTTCTCGGTTGAACGTGGGCTAGCAGGACAAGAAAAGCCCTGGTTTTCCTTGTACTGAGCATCACTCTGCAGACCTTGTAAACTCTGGACTTGCCAGCCCTTTCCAAGTCACTCCTCAAGAGGCAAAAAAAAGGGGGGGCTCAATTAGACTGCACCTAAATCATAAAAGCAGCCAAAATTCAGACAAGCGGGGGAACCTCAACTCCCACTCCCTGCTGCATAGCGTAACTAAGTTCACTCCTGTGACCACTGCTACATGCACTGCAACCATGCCCAGGGCGCATCCACGGCTTGGTGAGATCCTGAGGACGTACGCAAGACGCTCAGGTCCCCCACAGGCAAGGCAACACCATGGATCAGGAAAAGCTTCTATTTCAAGTTCTGTCTTTGTGGTAGGACAGGTTAAGAGGCAGATCCCATATAACCCGTATGAATCGGGTTAGCGCTGCTCTGGGAGACTGTTGTGAAACCTGGACTCATTTTTGTCCGAGTAACAGAAGCCCCACAAACCCTTAGGTTAGCCCAACTGAAGGGGCGCCCGGAGCATAAGATGCTTCAATCCTTTAAATCCTTCAAACCAGCCTCAGTGCTGACCTTTGCACTGGGAAGTCACAGCTGCAGACACTCCCTAACAGGTTAAACACAAGTTCTTCACATTTCAAAAAGCCTTAAGAACCACCTAGAACAAAGGGAGTTCCTCGCAGCTGTTTCACAGCCTTCAGTTTTGCCTAACGGCCTGTCAGCTATGGTACCTCTGTGAGTGGAGTAAAGCCTTCTCCTCTTTTTTGCAGCCTTGGAAGTTTCTTTGCTTCCAGAGGAAGGGCAGGTGACTTTTTGGCCCCAGCAGGCGCCAGAGGTACTTGGAATGATGCATCCTCTGAGGTTTGATCTCCACGCTGTTTCTGTTAGACAAAAGGACATCAAGCTAGCAATCCAGCACACGTTTTTTTGCTAGAGGATAGTACAGAAAATCTTGCTCATGTCTAAAACTGGAAGGGCTTTTGTACACACATCTAACCAGCAAACTCAAAAGTTACTTTTTATTGAGGACTGCATTCCAACTGCGCACCCATGGAGTGCCGCACTCAAAACTAAACGCAGGCAAGAGAGGCAGAAAGTTAGTTTGCCTTGGAGTAGCACTAAGAACCCCAGCAAAGGCTCCACACGTAGGGAGCAAGTTGAGATGGAGATTAATAGTTCTCATTTCCATGACTAACGTTTCATTTTGGTCTCAATCCTGACCAGGGATGAAAGTCAAAGAGATGTACTTCCTACCTCACAAAACAAGGCACGACTGAAGATACCACAGTCCAGCTTTGCAGCTCAACTAAGCCTGGGCAGTAAAGACTTGGAGGCTATACCCAGCACATTAAAGGGGAAGAAGAAAAAGAGGATAGGGTAGTGCGCTCATAATAGCCCAGACACAAAACGAACGGCGGCGGGAAACCCTCGGTGATAGTGCTACTCGACAAATCATGCTCCCGCTTTCCTTGGGAAAAACCCCTCGGACAAATACAGATGTTGTTGAGTAAGTACTGGAAGTGAGGAGCGCAAAAATTGCTGATCACAAATAGCTAAAACTTCCTAAAAAACAAAATAACGAACAACACAAGCTTACCCCTGCAACAGCTTCTTTCACTGCTGCGTCCTGTTCCAGAGATTCTGCTGCTGCTGCTGGGGAGCCCCTGCGAGGAGAGGGAGAGAGAAAGAGAGAGACAAGGGAGCTGTGTACCTGTGCTGTCCCACGGAATTCTCAACAATTCACCTTCTGGGTAAGAAATGCTTTTGCAAGGCTCGTGCTGACTAGAGCCTCGGTTGCACACACGTGACAACATCGTCTCAGCTTCCAGCACAATTCTTTCGGAGCAGCAAGACGGGGAGAGAATGAAGCCCTGGGAGCTTTGTCAATTTCTTCCCATCTACCTGTGCAAGACTCCTTTGGTTTCTCTTTATCAGTTTCATTATTTGGAAAACAGGGAAGCAACCAGCACTTCCTCTGTCCAGTGCTCTGTGATCCACTGGGGATAAATACTGCATGCTGGCTGTTATACTGCAAGGTATAACAGGAACGTCTGCAACTATACTCGCAGCCAAAGACAGTTACCTTACGGAAACTAAGACCAGCACAGTGAACTAGAAATGGGACTGCTACAGGATATTTACTTGCCTTCTATAGGCTAGTCAAAAGAGTGACTGTCCCCATTTGGAGAGCATTATCAGCAAAACCACACAGACTCTGAAGAGCAAACAAATACACAGATATTCAAGTTGTCCGTATACATGTGCCTTCTTCAAAAACAAGAATTTGCCTTGTCACCAAAGACCCCCTTTTTCACGAGGAAACCTACAGCAGACTCTCACGTTATTCTCCACTTTCAGTCCAGCGTGGTAAAAGGAGGTATCATAAGCTTTGTCAAATGACTTCCGTTAGCAGTTAAAGCCACAAAAAAAGGCAAGAAAACATTCCTCTTACTTGAACCCATCACACTCTATCAGTTCCTTTCTTTCCTTCTCTCTCCTCAAGCTTAGGTGAACCACTGACAATTCAAGCACAGAACAGTGCTGCACAGCTAAATATAGCACTAGTGTTTAAAGAGGGGAGAAGAATAGGGACAGAATTAGCTAAAAAACAGGACTGCCGCAACTGAACCTCCCATCTACACTTTCTCCTCTCATTTAAGGGCAGGTCACTGCAGAAAGATGTGTGCATTAGACTGCCAGACAAAATCTCGACCTGTAGCTGCACTTACTGTAACCAAAACCCTATTTCCCTCAACAACACAAAGCCATCTGAACGCCTGGTCCTGCCAGCTTCCTTTTTGCTCTCATATTCAAACCCAAGGCATCCTGTAAGTCACAAAAACTGCGTCAGTCCCACCAGGCTTTACCAGCTCACCAATCCTTATGTTTACCATCCTAGTTTCAAAGTGAATGAAATGAAACACCAGCTCGTGAATGGTTTGGCAGAAAGATTCACAAGCTAAAATGGATTCTGCAAATCCAAGGACAACTTTGTACAGCCACCATTCTCCCCCTCACTGGCTTTCTTCCCACAGCAAGGGACCGAGCAAACACCACACCAGCACAACCCTGCTTGTCACACAGCACGGCTCTAGCATAGGAGCTGTGTTTGAGATGCAACTGGCTTGCGAGCAATTCCAGAGCCACAAGCAAGCTACTCCTCTTCCACAGCACTGAAACGATTAATATGATTTGTCATCTTCTGGCTGCCGAAAGAGACAGGCACACAGAGCCAAAAGAAACAAGAACCATGATTAAAAGAGACTCTACCTGGTCATAAGATCTCCCTGAGATGGCTCCGGGCAGCAAACATCTACCCATTTGATACCTGCACAGAAAAGCAGTAGTATTAAAAAAATAAGTCAACTTTCAATTGCCATCAGATGTACGTGGCTCTCCATTTCTGAGGGATAAATAAAAAAAAAATATTTTAAATGACGACTGTATGGTTAGGAAGTTTGAAATCTGGCAAGCAGTGTGAACTTTGAATATCATGTGGGAGTGTATAGGAAATGCCCTATTTTGATTTGAAGTCTACCTGCAAACTGGAACAGATTTGAATCATGGGGATACTCACCAGTCCTTAGTGTTGTACACGGATAGACATCTCCTTGTTTTGTTTCTTCCAGGTCAGTCATCACAGGTTCCTTGGAACAAGCTTCAACACTTTGGTGCAGCAAAAAACAACAGAGGAGAATCAGAATTTTTATACATAGGGCATTTGTTATCAGTACATACCAATTCACTAGGATGGATACAGTTTAGTCATACACAACTGCCTACATTAGAGTTGGAAGCCATGGGTAAAGCAACAGGTATATGTAAAGTAAAATTAAGGTGTTTAATCCCTTGGCAGAAACATCCTCTATCTCCTGCACTAGTTTCATGACAAAATGCAAAGGGATTTCCATGGGGAGTTCACGTTCAGAAATTTGGCTACTTTCAACTCGGGCACACTGAAGATACAGGAGTCCAATTTTCTGTCTCTTCAGAATTTCAAGAGAGATCAATCAATCATGATATTTGTTCCCTTTACCTTTTCATCAGTAAATCAGTGGCTTTTTTTGGTTTCTCTTTAAAAAGAAATAAATATTCTTTGCACATCCTACAAATACCTGGATTAACCTGAGGAGGCCACTGTATTTTATGCGACAAGACAGCATTCATTTCAAACATCCTTGACCAATTCTTCTCAATCTATTTAGTAAAGATTACGCTGACACTAAGAATGTGATGTCCACAACATACATGCTTCTGGGACACTTTACTTCAGACCTGCTCTACTCTGACCTCAGAGACTACATGCTCATTAGCAGTCGGAGTGCATTAGGCACGTTCCCTGGGAACACTCTCCAGTTTAGCTTCATCTGAAAGGAATCTGCTTCACATGCTCCAGCTCTGCTCTGAGATCTGAGCCAAACCACAATAACCAATGACTGGGAGATCAGATGCTGAAAGCAGAGCCTTGACCCACCCTAAAATGCTATTGCCAGTACACCTAGAATTACACAAGATACTGCTTTCCATATCATTTTCATGCACCAGAATGTTTAAACATGATGCACTGTTCTGAAGTCGTGTGTTCACATGTTTTCTAGCTGTGAACCACTGATGGAGACTGGGATTTTTCTAAACCTTGGTAACAACCCACATTTCACAGTGTTTAAAGGGAACTGCAAGAAAGCATGGCATTTTCTACCATCTTACTGTGCAGAAAGGCATGCTGGAACTTCAGCATCATCTTGACATCACTATTTGACAAGAATTAGGCCCCTTCTGCACAGCTTTGAAGAGTAATTATTCCACTAATATAATGGTTTTCACTTGTGTCAGTAACTTGGCGCAATCTTTTGATACAGTTGTAAGATATCAAGTACACTCATCACTGGTAATATATGAATCATAAGTACACACAAGTTCCCCTTTGCAGGTTGCTTTATGAACTGGAATTCTACACACAAGTGGGATTTTGTTGACTTACTGTACTGCAAAGGGAGAACTTCCTATAATTTCTGCGAGAAGGACTAGGGCAGGTGGAAAGGAACAGAGAAAATTCTGGCATTCCCTGTATTTACCTGAAGTTTCACATTCTCAAATAAAACAGGATTCCCGAGCAAGGAAAAATTCATCCATTGCAAACCAGAGGAAGAGAAATTCTTTTTAATGGTGCTACACAATAACCAGTGCTGTATATCTTTATACGAGAAGTTACACCGCCAGCACTGGAACTAGATACTACCTTTCTTAACACAGAGATAAGAAAGGAGTATCAGAAAGAGAAACACATCCATATCAACAAAGGAATCGTCACCTTTAGAATACACATTCAGAGACTATTTGTGCTTCATTGTAGGGAGCTGAAGGGGGATGTCAGTCTTTTAAACATCAGTTTGCCCCAACACCTGCCCTGGGACACTGCCCAGAACCCCCAGAGTAGGACAGATTAATCCCTTCCACTTCCATGTACAACAGTTACAAAGTTACCGCCAAAAAATTAAAGGTAATTTTTCCTATAATTACTTGCGGAAGCTTGTCAGCTCTGGATTAGGACGGCTTCCAGGACTTTTTTCTTTTACCAGTTCCAAGAGCTTTTGATATTTCACTTTTTCTCCTCGCTGAACATCCTAGCAGAATGGAGGGAAAAAACAAACAGGTTAGAACCACTGCATATGAAGCAAACATTTGCCATCTGGATATAGTGTGGGCTGCACAGGCTGCTCCCAAAATACTGGCACGTTATTCACGAATTCCCACCTTTGTTTTGTGTTAGCCCTGCTCTAAGAGCTTGCGTCCCACTAGAAGCCTCAAAATTCCTTATGCAACTGTTTCTTCAAATGGGGGCCTCTTCTCTTCAACTATGGTCTGCACCCCTTGCCTAATAATTCAGGCTAATCCACATTCCTGTCAATATACATCATGATTGGGTGCTATTAGTCCCCGGCATATCCTAATCATGCTCCACAGCTTGCCATGGCCTGCTTCTCCAGCACTTCGGCCTAAGTTCTTCTCCCATGTAAGCTAATCAGGAATTTTCCAATGGTTCCTTCAGGTATTGGAAGGAAAGGACAGGCAAAGACCTCCCAGATAGCCCTGTAAGGAAGGATTATCAGCAACTGAGTGGGTTTTTTGCCTCCACTATCCTTTTAGAGTTGCTACCTAAAGAACAGAGTTGAGC
Organism: Fratercula arctica; assembly: GCA_947846985.1. Lineage (NCBI taxonomy): Eukaryota > Metazoa > Chordata > Aves > Charadriiformes > Alcidae > Fratercula > Fratercula arctica. The sequence continues at coordinate 24,650,495 of CANTUZ010000006.1, forward strand.
TAGGTTAAGGACAAAATAGTGAAATAACTCTGCAACAAATAGATCCTTAGTGACAAGGCAGTACAGCTCCACTGACAAGTGAAACTGGCTGGAGGGTCCTCCCCCAATACACCATTTCCATGAAAATGGTTTAAAATTCAATCTTTTGGCAACAAAGCACTGCTCTGTTCCAAGACTTGATGCATGTAAAGGCAAATAAAATGCTTTATGCTGATTTTTCAGAAGCATCATATCAACTTTCACTACACCCACTGCACTGTTACAAACTGCTCCTTCAGCATTTACACACAATTTTGCTATAAGTGCTAAGTTGTTTCATTTCAAAAGACACATTTCTCACTCAGGTTACCTCTTCAGCAGTACAGAAAAACCTCCCCATTTTGCTGACTTCCGAAGTGGTGGATTCTGGCACAGCGCGCTCCTTAATGGGTGGCCTCAGTGTCAAGATGCTGTATGAAGCAGGTTTGATGTTCTGCTTGCCGTTCTGGCTTGTGCTAAAAATATCAACAGCAAAAGAAATAGTATCAAGAGAAGGTTCAAATATGCACCTCCTGATGCTAGCTTCACCAACAACTATTGTGTTAAAGCATGTACACTGATGATGATGGAGACAGACGTGAGATGTTTACAACCTTTAGATGAAGACCTGCTGTCTCCAACTAGCTCATGGGAAAGTACAGAGAAGTAAAAGTGAAAATCAGAATAACTGCCTTGAATATACACTGTTGTTTGTCACCTCAGCCTCTTCTCAAGTTCAACACTTCCTCTTACCACAAACCTTTAATCTTTATCTAATCTCCTGTGTCTATGAAGTATCTGGATTTAAAGAAAAAGCTTAAAATTGGTTGGGAGAGGAAAAAAAAAAAGCAGCTGGAGACCTCCCTTAGTATAGCAGCCTGAGGGAGTTTCAGGGTACCTTGGAGAAATATTGCTATGTGGATACAAATACAAGTGTTAGGCAATACAGAGGAAGTTCAACAATGAAAGCGAAAGGCAATAAACCTTTCAGAGAAGAAGTCCAAGAAAACGGAAGGATTTTTACCTCAGACACGGAATTGTCTTGTGAGAAAGGGATAGTGTTTCCTTAGTCAAGTAAGCATTGATTCCACAAGGCATTGGATCTACGAGAGAAGAGCATAAGGCATCAGTAAGTATAAAAAGAAATTGAAGAGTTTTATGAGTTTACAGTAAAGAGCTTCACGAAAGAAAATTTTTCATTTTCTCTCTTACATCCTAGTATTATTTGTGTTATGTCACTTTAGGTATTTTCAGATTTTCCTACTGGCAACTACAGAAAGTTGTGCACACAAGGTATTGCCAGCCAAAACCTGAAATAAAAAAGGGTTATCAGGACGTACTACCTAAAATCAGCTTTTAAAACAATTTACTTCTGGCAAGCCAACAGTGGACATATCAGAACTGAGGGACTGCATCCAAGGCAGTTCTTTTACTGAGATGACAAGATGAACGCCTGGCTCCAATCCAGAAGCAATGCAAGGATGCAGGGAAGAAACAGAGTTCACACTCAAGTATTCCTAGACGGTACCTAGTATTGTGCCTGCAATAATCCATGCATAACTCGAGGGGTACAGTTGTACAGTGCACAAGGTAGGGTGAAAAAGAAATGAGTTCATAATTCGATGTCAGCCTTACCAATTTGTAGCGTTCCTACTTCTTCCGTAGAAAATCTTGGTCTTTTAGCTGGAGGCTCAGAAGAACTGGACTGAAAACAAAATGAAAACAACAAGAGTATAACGTGAATTCAATGTGAATCCCAGCAAACAAACTTCCTGAAATTTAGTCAACTCTGTTATGACTTGGGGACCATGATTTGCTGGCTCAGATTGCAGAAGAATGCCAATCTTTGCAGGATCTCTGACAAGTACACTTTAGTTTTTTAATACAGGCTCTCATACGTGCAGTGATTCAAACAATATAAGCTTGTCACTGAGTTATCATTATTCCAAAGTGTGATAGGTTAGCCCTTGAAAAATATATTTTGTACAAATAAGAGGTAATGACTCTCTCAGGAACGAATAATTAGAGCATGACAGTTTCTTATTCCTCTTATCCTATAGGGCAATAAGAAAAATAGCACTACAACTTGAACCAAACTAGGAAGTCAAGCAGTTCATGACTCATTTTGACAGTCCGAGTCCTACAGGCATCCTCTCCTGGAATGGTGGATAATGAACCTATCAGAAGGATGTTTATCCAGAGGAAGTATGCAGTTTTTCTTGCAAAGTAGTGTATTTTGACTCCTTAAGTACAACCTCGAGAAAGAGAGTAACAGTTTACAAACACAGTAAAACCACAAACTTGAATGATTTTAAAGTATCTTGAAGGCAACAAACGTTTTGCTCCTTCCTCAGCCACAAGTGCCAGAGCAGAGTACGCGGAGCTGAGGAAGGCAAGCCCAGCACACAAGAGCTGCCTGCTATAAATGGAAAAGAACCACCTACTGCTGCACAGGCTCAGAGCAGGCCCAACTTCAGGACGCATTAGGGAGAGCCACTTGCTCTTTCATCTTGCACAGATTCTAACTAATTTCCCAAACCTTGCTAACCTCTTCCCCAGACTCTGTGGTCAGAGCATCATCGCTGACTGAAGCTCTCGGGCGTTTAGTTGCCTTGGTTGGTAAGTTCACCACAGTAGAAACTTCTTCAACTTTCTCCCCACGCTCAGAGTCGTCATAATCTAAAAAAGCAAAGAGAGGCCATAGAAGAACATGATAGGAAAGGAGATTAGGATTTCTATTTGCATTAAAGCCCCTCTTCTTAGTCCCAGATAAAGCAGCGTAACCCATTTCAAGTTTCACACCCTTCTGCCAACAGCACTTGGTGGCAATTTTTGGATTAGTTGGCTCACTGAGCAGCCCTTCAGAGCCAGAGCTCAAAGACTAACCCACCTGTGAGTCTCCCAGCCAGATCTGCAGAAAAAACCTGCTTTGGGGAACATTCCCTGTTTCCAGAGAAGCAGCACAGGGTGCAATTTATCCTCCTCACCCCTCCACACATGCACGTAGTTTATTACGTGTAGATGTTTATTACATATACATCCATACACATGCAGTTTATTATGTTTCACTCTTGTCTAGTTGAGAGAAACCGTTCACTGAGATCTAGAAACCAAAGCTACCCAAGCCCGTTCTTTTCAGTATTAAAGAAGCAGAGACATACAAGCCCTCAGACAGTATTTCCAAACTTCAAGAAGCCAGGGCTGTCTCATAACACGTCTCATGTGTTAGAGATTAAATCATACTAGACAAAAGCATTTGTTTGAACATAAGAGAATGACACTTTAGCAGACAAGGGCATAGATGCTACCACATTCTTAGAAGCAGATTTGGCCTGCTTACTAAGAAGTGGGAATTGTTCCTACCAAGAGTTGGTCATGTTGCTGAAAGGAGGGATAGGGGAGCAAGATACCAATTTGATGTATTTTTCAATTGGTTTACGCTCTTAAGCCTTCAAAGCACACTAACAGCTCAGCAGCCCCTACCATTAAACAAGGGGCAGCATCGTTTGCCAAGCAGTGACTAGGAAGCTCCACATCTCCCTGTAGAACTTGTGCTGTGAAATGTTGTACAGCCTAACAAGCATAATTTCTCCCTCTTTATCAGTAAAGAGAGAAAAGGGGAAATGTCCATCTCAAATCATGACCAATGCAGCTGGCATCCAAAGGCACCGACATGGCTGCAGGCAGCTGCGTAATTTTACCCTTAAACACTTTGTGGAGTGGGTATCAGAAAAAGCCTCACCAAAGAGAGCACTTCTCTACCCCGCTGTTCTCCCCTCTGCTGCATCTCCATCCTTCTTTACTCATCCTTCCTCTAGCTTTTCAAAATGCCAACATTTTCAGATTCAGACTAAACTTCTGTTTTTAATTCAGCTTCCTCCCTGCCCCCAAACCCACAGAAATACCTTTTTTCTCTGCCTATCATCAGTTTAAAGTTACCTTCCTTCACGTCACAAAATCTAAGTGATTTCTTGTAAGACATACGGGTATTTTGAACTGACAAGAGGTACACTGCAAATACAGATAGGAGGGAGCACACAGCTTTGATTTAAAATACTCTTTCTGCTGACATGCATGGACTCACTGCCAGAGGAACATGGCATATCACCTGCTGGCATTAAAAGTATTGTGCCCTGCCACAGTCAACACAGATAACATCATATATAGGGCTAGGCCCTACGACACGCCCTCAAGTCACCGGCTACACAGATGGCCGCAAGGAAAAAGGCTTGAAAAAACACAGTTTCAGGAACAATGCTGAAGTACAAAAGCCAGAGTTTTCTAAGGTAGATGAAACCTAAGAAAAATCAGGCATATTAAAGATTTCCGTAATGTGCCATACCTGTTCTTCTCTTTTTTGCCTGAGTCTCGGCAGCATCGTCCGCAGGCGTACAAATGCTGAGGAAAGAACACACAGAACAGTGCTTTGAAACTTCCTGAAGCTTCTACCAGGCTCACTTCCCTTCACGGGGCCCAAACGTCCAAAGGTCCTTTTCACATCCCAAAGGTTTCCCCCTCCGAGCACCCCTGGGATCATCTCAGGCACACGCACCCAACTGCCACTGCTGAGCAGCCCCCAGCAACCTCCCCCCAACCTCTCCCAGGCAACGGGCCGCTCACACACAGCTAATTATCCCACTACAGCATAGGAGCCCTCTTCCCCTCATTCTCTTAATGCTTTCTAACCTTTGACAGTTGCTCCTATCAACAAAAACTTGCCGAAGTTAAGGGGTCAAGTTTTCCTCTTTCCTCAAGGAAAGCAGCATATCAGCGATTACTAAGCCACCCCAGTCCATCAGTCACTACATTGACTTGCAAAGAAAAGACTAAGTAGAACAGGAAATAAAAGGTGGGAAAGCAACTCATGCATACACCCACTTCAATAACTCACTGCTAAAGCAGTGCTCGGGAACTAGTTCTTGAAATGATTCTTAGCTGCACCCTTTCTTATTAACCCTAAGTCCAAATATTAGATCACCTGATAACAATGATAAAATCCAGTAAAAATTTTTTACTTTAGGAATGGAGCACAGAGGTTGTTCCTACTTGGTTTTTTCCCCTCTATTTGCCCCCCAAAATGCCATGACAGACGGCAAGGATTCTTTGAAGAATTCTTTGGTCTTTCTTACACAAAATAATTTCTTTTAAACTGTTATGCCCCCGAACCTCCCTGGTATCATTGCTTCTGTCTGTACCAGGACCACAAAATGGAACTGATATCTTTTACAGCACCTTTCATACCATATCAAGAACATTTGCTCTTACTATGCTATGAAAGTCAGGCAGAAAATATCAGGGGGTAGGTGTTAAAGGCAAATACCCTAGAATAAAAATGCATTCTTACTCAGCATATTTGACATGTCAGAAGGTAAAACTAAGGAACGTGAAATATTTGTATCCTCCTGCTCAACTTTTAGCCAGAGCTAGCTCATTCTGAGCTACTCTTCAGTGAAAACTTTCCAGCATCATTCTTCTGCAGGCATAAGCACAATCCAACCTCCTCAAGGCTACTTCCTGAGATAAGCACACTTGAAATACCTGACCGTGGTTTGTGAACAGAAGTGCCTCTTTCTCCACCTTTACCAGAGCACCCAACACCTGTGACAGCATTGCTTTCTCCTTTTTTACTTTACCAACCACTTGGAGGTTTAGAATTAGTTTGATTGCAAAAAAAAGATGAATTCTCTCTTGGTAATTCAGAAATAAACATGGAAATCTTTGATGTTCTGAAGTGGGCATGTGCAGGGAATGTGGATGGGCAAAAGGGAAGGAAAAAATCAATCTATGCTTAGGTACCTCTGTCTCCGATGGGAATACACAACCCCCTGAGGAGGTTAAACCGTGTCATTGCAACTGGGGTTTTGCCAAGGGCCTGGGAGAAACCAGTAAGCGCACAGAGTGTTGAGTAATATTTGAAACATGCTGAAAAAACAGGCCAGAAAATAAAAGCAACATGAGACCGCTGTCCATGTAGAGACACATTCATGCCCTTCTCCACACTCTAGAGGAGACAGCACCTATTTATGCCCAGCATTTGACTTGCCTCCTTCTCAACGACAGGAAAAAAATAAGGTATTAGGAAAACTCAACAACTCTGTAGACACCCATAGAAGCTCAGGCACTCTTCTTTTCAAAAACTCCTCCCTCACCAGTGTTGAGGACACTTCATTAAGATTTATAATTTGAATTTGTAAAAAACGCAAGTTTTCACAGGTTAACCCCCCCAAAAAATTGCAGACCGCGCTTCAGCAGTGCAGCACGAGAGTAGCTAACACTTATCTGCTTTCCCCACCAGTTTCACCACTCATGCTCATAACTGTTAATCTTTCTATCACGGAAAAACCTCAAGTGAATATAACAACCACCCTGTGGTTTAGATTGCCTTGAAGAGACTCACACAAGGGAACTTTGCTATGTTACTGCATGTCTCGGAGGGCATTGATAGAAAACTTATTTTCAGCAGGACAGCTTCTGAAGCCATCTAATGCACTGTCACTTGAATTTCATCCCAATCGCTTTGCCTGTCACTCCCAGTGACCTCTTAGCAAAACTGGGTCTCCTGGTCAGGCCGTGACACGACAGCCTGCAGCGTCCACAAAGGCACATTCTTCAGTTTGGGATTGTGCTCTGCACAGCAGCTGTGAACGAGTGCTTGTGCAACAAGTGGTTCTTTCCAGAAGATGTTCGCTTTTCCCATTCACTGGGGAACATGAGACACTCAGCAAAGCCTCCTGGAGCAAGTTTCTCCCAGAAGGAGCAACCACACTCCCCAAAACATAGCACATGAAAACATTCCACGTGTCCCTCTCTTTGGAAAGACACATGCCACAGGCACAGAGATGGCTCAGCTATCTACCACTGGGAGCTCCGGGGCACCAGATACGGTTAACGCCTGGGAAAGCATCCCCCTTTCTTCCATTCCACATACATACCACATCCCCATGCCATGCCTTTCCTCCACCCAAGATATCCCTAGATCTATATAGACTCTTCCCTGCTCCTTCAACAATCCAAGTCTCCCCTTTTTTTATTTCCAACCCCCACACTGTCCAGAGGGAGAGCGAGTTAGGGGGAACGTCTGGAACCCACAATCATCTCAGCATCACGAGTGAACAACTCGGACGGCAGGCACAGGGCGACCCGACAGCGCCGGGAGCCAGAGCCAGACACACAAGCGAAAGGCCGGGCCGGGAAAGCGGTGCCAGGGTGGGAGAGGGGGCGGCGCCGCACCGCACCTGGGAGCCCACGCCGAGCCCTGCCGCCCCGCAGGGGGGACTCTGGGCGGGCAGAGGGGCCGAGCCCAGCCCAGGAGCGTGGCGGGAAGCCCAGGGCAAGACACCACCCTGCGCCCCAGCCCGCAGAGCGGCTAAGGGCTCAAGCCCCTCAGGCCGAGGCGAGGGGGCCGAGGCTCCCGCTCCCCACAAGCGGGCCCCGGGGGGGTCCCGCAAGGCCCCAGAGCCGGGGCAGGCCGCAGGCGACAGGCTTTGGCCACGGGGCGATGGGACGGGGCGAGGCCCTCGGGCGGCCCCGAGGCGGCGGGGCGGCGCTGACCTGGGGGGCGGCCTCTTGGGGGGCGGCCTCTTGGGCGGCGGCGGGGCCGGGGGCCGCGCGGGGCGGCGGGCGGCGGCGAGGAGGGCGCCGAGGGCCCCCAGCAGCCATTGATACATAGGCCCCGCGCCGGCCCGCGGCGGAAGTGCGCCTAGCCCGCGCGCCCGACACCGCCTCCCTATTGGCTGCCGGGGAGCGCCCCCCCCCCGCCCCTGCGAAATGGAGCGGAGGGGCGGGGAGGGGGCGGGGCGCCATCTTGGCGCTGCCGGAGGGAGGCGGGAACGGCCGCCCAGCCCTCCGCCGCCTCCTCCCCGCTTGGGCCGGGCCTGTGCCGGCCCGCCCCCGTCCCGGGGAGGAGCTTTCCCTCCCAGAAAGCCCCGAGCCGAGGGCTGGGCGGCGGTGGGGTGCTGCTGAGCCCTCTCTGGCGGGGACAGGCCTGTCTCCCTTTAGGGAGAGGCCCTGCAGGGGCCGGGGGGGAGGCCGAGGGGACCTGGCGGGGGACCCACAGAGGCCCGGGGGGCCCGTCGGAGGCCGGAGGGGCCCCACGGAGGACCCAGAGGCTGGAGAAGCCCTTGCGCGTCCCGCAGGACGGAGGCGGGCCTCAGCGCCCGGCGACGCGGGCTCTTGCGCGCCCCCTACTGCCTCCTCTGCTCTCAGGCGGTGAGGGAATGGCATTGCCGGGCTTACCCAGCGCTCTCGAGAGAGCGCAGCCCCCGCTTTTTGCCTCTGCGCTGGGGAGCTGCGGTGCCTGCGCCCGGCTCCGCCATGGCAGCCGTGCAACTAGGGACGCGGCCGCTGCGTTCGACCATGGTGACGAAGCGTGATGTAGCGGCGGGCAAGGGCCCGCTGCAGGGAGCCCGGCTAAAGCGGCCGCTCTGGGGCTGGCAAGCAGGCTGGCGAGTGCTGGGCTGGCTGCTGGTGGGCTTGGCTGGCTCTGCGGGGCAGAGCCTTGCCCTGCCCCGCTGTTAAGGGGGGGGTTTAATACAGTGCTTCCTAATCGTTTATCAGCTGTTGCCTCTGGGGTGGAAATGTGCATGCGTTGCTGCAGCCACGTCCTGGAGAGGCTTTTCCACAGGAGGAGTGAAAATGAATTTTTAAGTCTAAGAGGAGCAAAGCGGGCAGATGGAAGTGCTCAGGGCAGGAATGGCCGTTTGGGGCAGCCCTTGTCACAGGAGGTCGCACTAGCTTTTTATGCCTGCAGGGAGTCTTCAGTGGTGGTGGTGTCTGCTTTAATTAAAACGACCTTCCTCATTACTTTAGGAACTTACTTGTCGCTTCACTTATGCTTCAGGGCTCTGGCCAAGGAAGATGCCTGAGCACTGGACGCAGAAGTGGATGTGGCGTGGCAGAGGGGTTGCAGGCAGGCTGCAGGCAGGGTGGGCGGTGGAAGCAGCCCGGCAGAGGGCAGGGCAGCCCCACGCAGGGCCTGCGACGTGGAGGTGCCTCTTCAGTCGGCTTCTCCCTCCTCCTCTTCTCCCCATCCCGTGTGTGTTAGCTGAATCCTGCAGCCCAGAGCTGGAGGGGCCGCAGGGCATTTGTTTGAGTTCCTGGCTAAGGAAAGATGCGAGGTTTTTCTCGGTTTAGCTCTGTGAAGCCAAAACTCACCTGCAGCACTCCTGTTTCTGTCCACGGTGGAGAGAAAGCCAGAGCGCTGAAGCCACCGGACAATATTCTAGGAATGGGGGAAGGACGGTCTTTTGGGGAGGGGGTCTTCCCTGCCCCCAAGGCAGGTGTGGCACACGTGAGACTCGTACAGCTGCCCTGTGCTGCAGGGTGATCCTGAGGCTTCTCTCCTCCCTTGGGACCCCCTGCCCTGGGCATAGGTGTGGACCCAGCCCTGGGGCTGCAGGATTCTTCCGCCAGGCATGTCCCCCCGCCTGCAGTTTCTTCCACCCTGCAGTATAACCCACCGCAGGACAATTCTCAGAAAAAGATGAGAAATCTTCTCTGGGAGTTGTGTTTGTTATTCTAAAGCAGCTCCTCTGTGCTTCCTGATAACACCACTTCCTTGTCCTCACCAGGACAGGGATTTTAATGCTGTTAAATGATTTTAAAACACCTGTGTGAATGGCTTTGCGTGTGCCGGAAAACTACCTGACAGTGACGGCAGGGTCACTGTGACTGCGGTGCCCATCCAAAGGTTTTGTCCCAATCTAATCCCTTTGTGGGTGGTGTTTGGTGTGGAGACTGTTGTGATCTCTAAACGTCAACAACCAAACACATAAAGAAGTTACAATTTCATTGAATTAATGCCACCAGACTGAGAGTCTTTCTTTTTGGAGTTGGGTCTCTTGTTGCACCTTACATTAAATGCTTTTATTTTTCCTGTCTCACGTATATGGCAAAAAATTCCCATTTTTCTAAAAGCAAATATAACAACAGCTGGATGTGCAAGAGGCTGTATGTTGTAGTTCCTGGCATGTCTTTACAGTGCAGTTTTACATCAGTTACATTTCTCAGTCCCGGTAATTTATGCAGCTGATGGTCATGTTACCAAAGACAGGCCTCTGCTTTGTTTCTAAAATAGTTGTTTCTTACTAACTTTCTTACTCTGTGAGAAAATAGCTAATTACTGACTTTCTTACTGTGTAAAAATAGAGAGTCACTGAGCTGATGTTACAGGTAATGATAATGAGGAGACAACCAAAGTAGTTAATGACAAGGTTCATCCATAAGTCAATTATGTACTCCTATACCAATTAGTAGAGTTATGGCTGCTTCAAAGAACATCCTTATTATCTTCAAGAAGTTGGCAAAATTACAGCAAACTTTTGCTGTCCTGAGATGACTCAATACCTTAAAAGGATAACATGAGGAAGGATCTCCTTACCCAAACGACCGCCGAGACACTCACGCTTGTGCAGAAGCATTTTGCCGACACAGCACAATTCAATACACATGTACAAAAAGGCTATTCGGTCATCATAATGAATATGTAAGCGTAGGCGGAGCTACGTATTAGGTAGGCGGAATTATGAGAATAATTTGTGTATAAATAATGGGTGAATATCCCCAGTAAGGTGTGCTAGATTTGTGGGTTTTCCCCCTAGCACCCGTCATCGAATAACGCAGTATCTCCTCTCTAAACTACTTTTAGTTTCGAGGGCTTTTATTTCAGGTAACAGTTGGACAGGGCTTGGAGCAACCTGGTCTGGTGGGAGGTGTCCCTGCCCAGGGGATCTCTAAGATGATCTTCAAGGTCCCTTCCAACCTAAACCATGCTCTGATTCCATGAAAGACAGGATCCTGGGCTTGGCCCCGCTCGGTCGGGCAGCACCACCTCCACCGGGCACTGGAGCTGTCTCTGAAGGGGCCACTCGTCGGGTGCCCACCCCGCGGTACCCAGCAGCTCCCGAGCCCGGGGAGGAGGGGGACACCGACGGGACCCGCCGCCATCGCCTACCCCTAGGGACGCCGGGGGGCGGGGCCTCCCCTCAGGGCCGGCGGCGGGGGAGGCGGGGCCTGGCGCGGGGGCCCGCGCGCCGGCGGGGCGGCGTCACTTCCTCTGCGGAGAGCGCTGGCGCCGGAGACGGTCGGGTCGGGTCGGGTCGGCGGTGCCGGTGGCGGGGAGCAGAACTACGGCGAGCGGGTAATACACGGAGCCTGAGTGCGCTGCCCGGCCGGGACGCCCCCCACTCCCCTCCATCCCTCCCTCCGCCGCCCTTCTCCGGGCGGCGCCGCGGCCCGAGTGGAGGAGCCGCCGCGGGAGGGGCCCGCCGGGGCCCCGGCGGATGCGGGGGAGAAGCGGCGGAGTCGGGGTGGAAGATGGCGGCCGGGGAGGCGGCGGGGCCGCTCTGTCTGCCCGCCCGCCGGCGCGCTCCGTGGTGAGTCTGCCCGGCGCCATCTTGGGCTGGCGACCGGGCGCGCCGGAGAGGGACAAAATGGCCGAGGGCGGCGGGGCTGCCTGTCCCGGGCTCTGCCGCTGCGACCCCGCCGGCGGGGCTGCCCTCTCCCTGCCCCGAGGGGGCGCGGAGGGCGGCCGGCTCCGCTCCCCTGTGCCTCCCGCTGCAGCAGCTCGGCTGGTGCCGTGGTGCCTCGGCCTCCGTCCCGCTGCCCGTGTTGGGTAACGTCTGGGCCGGGAAGGAGAATGGCCAGCCTGGGGTAGTCTCAGCCTTTGTTCTGCTCTCTCCAAAGCTGCGCTACAAGCCGCTTGTGGTGATTTACTTCCTAAACTGAGTTCTGATTTGCCGCTCCTCGCGCTTGCTTATAAAATATTAACCCCACTCGTTGATGCGGTTGCAGCCTTGCGTCCAGGTGGCTGGGTCTCTTAATTTAAATGCCATTGCGGTAGTCGAAGGCTTAAACCTCAGGCTGTGCTAGGGCGAGATCCTTGCTTTGTGCAACCTGCAGTAGCTGTTCTCTTAAACTGCATAGTTACTGCAAGATGTTGCTGTCTAGATGGAATTTTAATAACACCGCAGTAGGTGACTTGCTAAGCTTCACGTTTGTAATGTACATCTGCAATACAGATTACCTGTAGTTGGTTTTTCTTTAGGAAATCAGTCTTGTTTTCCTTTGAGGTCTTTAATTTTTACAGACAAGTGCAGTGCCGGGGTCAGTACTGTGGTTTGGGTTCTTTTTTTCCTCATCAACCTGTGATTTTTTAACTTACTGCAGCATCAGAAGGAGTTGTGGAGGTGATAAGTCGTTTGAATTTTTAACCTTCACTGGAGGTGGCAAAAAAACAATTTTAAAGAGAATGTAATAATTCTGAGCACAAAATTGCAGTGTCTTGCTTTGAATATGGCCTTTTCTCTTTCAGATTCACTGTAAGAAGCTTGAATAGTACAAGTGTTTCTACTTCAATGGAGATTAGGTTAGGAAGGCTTGGTCTCCAGGAGGTTAAAAATGCTACATGGAAACAAATGCTGAAGGATAGGGATTAGAGAATAGACTCGTGTTGCCCCCGGTTTTACCTCTCCATTGATGTCTTCATGTCGTTCTTACAACTGTTATGTTTTTAGGGAGGAACTCTTACTTCTGACTTGCTCAAGGTGGATTTCTGTGTGTTAGTTTTTTCATAAAAAGTTGATTTAATTGCTCTTGTGCAAGTCAACTGAAAACCAGTTTAAGATGGTAGCCGAACTTTAGTAAAAGTTTGGCAGGGTAACCTACGCTGCATTTCCAGTCAGAATGAGGGGAAACATGAAGACCTTTATAGCAAAGTCTTTTTGAAACATAATTGTGCAGGGTGTGATAGGACAGCAGTTGCTATCCCACCTACTTCCCTATTCTTCCCTTTTCTATACTTTTATTTAAAAAACAATAATAAAATCATGTGCAGGCAGCCTTCACCAAGGCTCAAAATGAGTTATGTCTGAACTTTTGTGAGTCATAAATAGGTAAGTTGTATGCAATGTAGACATTTGTAAAATTAAGAGAGAAGACCATAGAGCTACAAGGCTGCTATTTCAGACTAGATCAGGGAGCGGCTTTTCTAATGCTATTGCTAGTGTTATTTATGATATTTTGATATTATGATATTTTTTGCTTGCTTAAGGCTTATATGTTACTGAGTCAATGGTTTTTCTCCTTTTTCAAGCTGGAAGCGCTAAAGTCTCTGCAGAGTAGAAGCAGTGTTTGGATAAATAATCTAGGATATGACTTTACAACTGTCTGTTAAGCTGTTCCAAGTCCATGCTGCCAACAAGAATTGTGCTCCTGAAAACATGTTCTGCTTTCTCCTTTATACTAGTGTTTGTACAGCCAGTCAGATCTGGGAATTAAATCAGCGGATTTATTTTTTTTTCTGATTCCGTTTCCAGCTGCATGGCTCTGCAGGCTTGACTTGATTGTGTAGCCACGAGTCCTAATGTCAGCATTGGGGAAGGAGAAGAAATACCAGGTGCTTTGGCAAGTAATGGGACTTGCTGTTTCAGCAGCAAAGCAAACTTAAGCTGGTTTATGTCACAGTTTAAAAAGGGGGGGGGAGTTGAAGAAGGGAAAAAAAAATCCCCGCTCAAATTCTCTTTCACAGCTTGTACTCCATAGTGGGATTAAACTCTGGAAACTGTTTTTAACTGAAGAGACTGTAAGTTATTAGATGCTACTAATACTTCAAATACTGGAATACACTTCAGATACCATCGGTATGCTGTAGTAATTGCCACGTTTTTCCAAGTCGCTTTTATGGTGTTTTCATTCCTTGAAATTGTGCTCACTGGAGTGCATGTGATTCAGGCATGGAAGGGTTGGAAAGAAGACTAGTTAAAGGAGAAAATAGTGAGTCTCATTGTGTGAATTAGTTAATGGTGGTGGTGATTATTACTTGGTATGTGTCTGGTCAGAAATTGTTTAATATGGTAGTCAGGTCTGTTGGTTGGGTTTTTTTTTTATCAGAGTAACTTGAATAGTATAAATGCTCAACGTATAGATGTACTTACGAGATCCTTAACACATCTGTTTTTAAAAATGCTGATTTCTATTACAAAGTTGTGGAAGAAGAACTAAAGAAGCAGTTTGAGAAGGTTAGAACCAATCTGATAGCTTGATGCCACCAAAAGGATAGGTCGTTCTTTGTGTTCCTCCTTCATCAGCTGCACTTGATCTGACTTCTTGTTGGGCTGATCAGTACCCGAAGGTGTCAGAAAATCATTTGCTTTTTGCTGCTGTCTCTTCCCAGTGAGCCCCAGGGTCAATGCAAGAGGCAGAGGTGGTGGGAGGAAGCTGGACTTCCGTGCTTCTTGTCTCTTAGTTTGATTTTTCAAAACACATTCTTCTCTTTTTTTTGTCTTTTTTTTTTTTGGTTTTTTTTTGGTGGCGTGTGGAAACTGTCATGGAAAGGGGTTGCTCTGCTTTCCCTCCCAGTGGGTTCCCAGCCCCCCCAGCAGTGATCTGGTCTGGTGATGGTGTGCTTCAGGGGGAGAGAGGCAAAAGCTGTTCCTTCTCTGTTGGATCAATTGTTAAATCGAGTAGCAGGGAGGTGGAAGGAATGTGAAGTGAGCGCAATGACGCCTTGAGTAAATCCTATTGTAGATTTGATGATGTGTAATGTGGGGCTGCACCTTTCCCTAAGAAAACAAGTGGAAATACGTCATTTTATAGGAAATTAGGATTTAAAAAATATTAATCACTTTATTTGCTGGTATCGTCCATTAAGTAACTGAAACCTGTAAGTTGGATTCCCGTGAGGAAAACCTGGATCTCAGAAGTGCAAAGAACAAACGATCCTCACTTACATACCTTACAGCTGCTTCTGTCCATGGAAACCTTTTCTGTCTGCTGCCCCCCAGATAATCCTGCTGCCCTGGCATTCCCTGCCTGTGGAGTAGGTGACTGTTACGCATCTTTATGAATGTGCTTGAAAATGTCATCCCTACAGCATTACACGTTGTTTTCAATAGGCTTCAAGTATGGAGAGAATAATTTGGAAACACACAAGCCTGGACTTCAGGGCTTCCACCTCAATTCCAGTAATGGCCAATGAAGGGGAAGAACTCTTGGTAATGATCAAGGGATCTGGTGATTTTTAAAATGTACACTTCACAAATTCAAGGTTAGAATAAAATGGTTATTTAATAGCAAACACCAGTCCTGAGCTGCTTACCAGCAGAGTTTGAATATAGGGAGGATAAAGAAGTCTGGTTTTTCTTCTTTTTTTCTTCCATATTCATTACAGGAGCCTAGTTTGGCAAAAGAGCAAAAACTAGGCAAAGAAAATGTCTGAAGAACAACAAAATGAGCTAGTAGAAACTCTGCAATTTCAGTGAGCTGTGGGAGTGGCTTGTGCGAACCCTCCAGATGTGTCAGGACAACGGGGCGTAAACTGATTTTGGAGTGATGCAGGTTCCTGGTGTTTGAAATTTTAGGTAGGGAGGATTTCCTGGGGCTTGGGGCGGGGGGGGGTAAGAGCTTTGAGATTTTAGGGGTTGTTACCAGTCTTAGTAATATCCGGAGCAGGTGAGGTGCCAGGAATTCCTTTGAGGCTGGAAGTAATAAAGAAGTGGCATAATCCTGTAAAATGTGGTAGACTGAAGAGAGAGGTTTCAAAGAATGATGATCTGGAAACAAAAATGTGGATGTTTAAAAACTGGAAAATGTTGTAAAGTCCAAAAGAGCTGAATGAATCTAAGCCAGCTGTTTAATCTTCTGGTTTAGATATACATCTGTTTCTTCTCAGATCACAGGTGTCGCGCTTACGCATCCATCTTAATATAATATAGCAAAGATTGTTGTAAAACTGTATCAGAGAGATGAAGACTTCAGTCATTTGCTTATGCTAATAGGATTTCTTGACTGATTTCGTCAAAGCTTATTAACTTCTAAAAACTAAAAAGGGGTATGGGGTATGTTTATGGGCAAGATTCTCCCTGCTGCTTCCCTCCAGTCGTGCATTTCTTGTGTCCTCAGTGTCAGTCCACCTGTATTTCAACGTGGTTCCTTCTGTCTTGCCTGATTCTGCCAAGAGGGTTAAGTTTTATGAACAGAAGGATTTTTCCCCAAGTGAAGAACAGCCTCAGTGTCGGTTTTTAGCCCTTCTTTAATCTGGCTTTGTCCAACTCTTCGTAAAAGAGTTGAAGACTCCTTTTGGCTCAATTAATACATGAACTCAGAACTCATCTCTGTGGATTGTTTTCTTTTGAAGGTAATAATGCATTTAGATTAAATTTGTTATTTGTAACCTAAATTAGTTCTCAGTATTCGCACTGCCCTTTGCAGGGTTAATATGTGAGGTGGCCATAGTTCAGAACACCTCCTTAAATATTTTGACGGAGAAGAATATGGCCTTGATTCTCTTGCTCTTGGTATTAATTGAAAATCTGCTTTATCCTGCAAGTTGTGTCCCAGCCCGTCCCCACAGTGTTGTATGGTAGGCAATTGTGAATAGTTACACTTGAAGTTGTTTGGAAGTGGTTTAAGCACGCTTAAATTTTGGTTTAGCGAATGAAATTCTGAATGCTTAAGATAGAATGCCCATTAGGCTGAATATTCAGGTTTAAGAGATGCTACAAAGATAAACCAGCTGATTTTTGAAAAACATCTGGTACTCCGGTGTCTGTTGGGTTTTTAGGAAAAAATTGAATTCTGCTGCTGAATTTTAAATGTCCTTTAATATCTTGAAAGAAAGAAAACCTTCTAGTGTGTTCAAACCAAGTGTTTAAGCCATGTGACTGAAGTTAAGCTTTATACTGATTAAAAAAAAAAGTCTAAAATGCTAATTAGGTTCTGTCATTACCAAAGAAGATTACAAGTAAATAATAGAGTAGATGGGGTGTTATTTTAGAACAGTGTTTGAGTGTGTTACACAGAATTGCATTTTCGGTCGCGGGAAAATTATAATTTGCTTGGAAGTGTGAAACCTGCATATGTAATGACACTTGTGCAGGTGTGTATATAGATGTATTTATGTATATAGATGTCTATATGTATTTATAACCATTCAGTATGAACTAGAAAGTTTGCTGCGAAGTTCTCTCTCCCTTGCTGGCTGCCATCCTGAGCACTCCTTGCCCTGGTGCCGGAGCCCTGAGCCCTTCCCTTCCTCCCGAAGCCGCAGCGCTCGCAGGGTCCCACATTGGCTGTCCCTGCTGAGAGTGCACAGCTTCTGCTGATGGAATGGGCTGGGAATAGTCCTTGTGTATTTTCTTTTGGTATCGGGATCAATACTGGTTCTTTAGTGTTATTAATGCTAATTATCTAGTCTTATTCTATTAAATCTCTTTATATTTCAGTCCTTGGGTTTCCTTGTTTTTTCCCAGTTCCCCTTCCTGGGTGGTGAAGTGTCATGGGGTGAGAGAATAACTGTCTAAAGGACAATAAATTGTTGTGGGTTTCTCAAAACCAGAACAGGGAGTTACGTTAGAGCAGTTACAGGAAGAACTTGCCACCCCCAGCCAACTGCTGAGACATTCTCAAACAAGCACTGTGGAGATAGAGAGTAGCGTAGGGAATCTGTTTGGCCTTGATGAGACAAAGCTGTATCCTTGAGAGGCGCCTGAGAGAAAAGATAAGCAAGCCTCAGGAGATATCAGCAAGAAAAGGAATGTGAAAAGCAAAGCTGCTACTCTGCGTGAACAGACAGAGACAACCGATCAGAAGACACCGAGAAGCACGTGGCAGTTGACCTTCAACCTATCAGCAGGATGCTGCCTGCGCGTGGACAGTACCTGTACCTATAAAACTCGGGAAATTGTTGTAATAAAGGTCTTTGGTCCATACCCTGCCGGAGTCCATGAATCAATGTTCCACAAAGTGGGGCTTTCCCAGGAAGCCCCCTGTGGCTGCCCTGAAGGCGCTCGCCCTTCCCGGCCGCGCACCAGCAGCAGGGGAGGGAGCAGAGCCCATCTCCAGGAGTGCTGACCACCTCTCTGGTGACAGGGGGAGGATAGAACAGGGTCTCCACAGGCCTCCCCCAAACCCATCCTCCCAGCCGACACCAAATGTGGACCAGACACTGCAGCTGGGGTTCGGTGAGATGATGTGCCATCTCCATGCAAGCCCCTGCCATGGCAATGGTGGCGGGAAGCTGAGAGACCCCTGCCCGGCACTCCTAGTCCTCAGTCCACAAAGTGGTGGTGATGGTGGTGTCCCTTCTGAGCTAAGTGACAAACACCACCATGACAGCCCATGGAGAAGGAGGAATGTCTGGGAGGGGTTGGTGGCAAGTGAGAAGATGGGCATGAATTCAGATATGCCCTTCTCAGCTCAGGCAGGAGCTGAGTTCACGTTCTGCAATTTTACGCCCCAAGTAAGACCACATAGACCGATGCTTGGCCACGAGACAGAGTCTGCCTCCTGGAGTGCCCGTTCTGGGGTGGGAAGCAGGGACGAGCTGCGAGGTCCTCAAAGGAAAGTCATCTCTGCTCCCACCATGTGCCTTTAGGTGCTAACCGGCTAAACACACACGAGCCATAAGGCAGCTGTGTTGACAAACTGAATCATATTTAGGGGGACGGTACCCAAGGCAAAGAAGGGCCAAGATCAGCCAGCGGAAGCCCCAGCAAACGCGCGCTGCGGAGAGTTGCTGAGCTGGTTTGGAGTCCGGTATAGCGCTGTGCCACCTGGCATCATCCTGAACACATGCAAAATAAAGATATTTAAATGCCAGATTAAGTATATTACGCTTTACATACCTAAAATTAGGGGTATAGCTAAAATCACCAACCATTCCTCCAGCCCCAAAGTTAATTGTTCGGTTTGTTATGCCACTAATTTGGAATATGCTGATTCAGCATCCAGGTATGTGAAGCTGCTGTCACACTCAAGCTGCTCTCAAGGCAGAGACTTTGGGTAAAGCACAATTAATGAGCTCAGATTCTGTAATTATCTGTATTCGCTATCAGATGGGAGATGGGAATCAAGTAATCCATGTGGATGTAAATGTCTGGTAACAGGATTCCGGATTTACATGCACCAAATATCCTGATTTTGAGTCATTACACATCAATGTACTGAGCAAGAAGCTCAAAGGCATAGTAAGGAATTAAGTCATGACCATCAGCTGCATAAATTACCGGGACTGAGAAATGTAACTGATGTAAAACTGCACTGTAAAGACATGCCAGGAACTACAACATACAGCCTCTTGCACATCCAGCTGTTGTTATATTTGCTTTTAGAAAAATGGGAATTTTTTGCCATATACGTGAGACAGAGAGGAAAAATAAAAGCATTTAATGTAAGGTGCAACAAGAGACCCAACTCCAAAAAGAAAGACTCTCAGTCTGGTGGCATTAATTCAATGAAATTGTAACTTCTTTATGTGTTTGGTTGTTGACGTTTAGAGATCACAACAGTCTCCACACCAAACACCACCCACAAAGGGATTAGATTGGGACAAAACCTTTGGATGGGCACCGCAGTCACAGTGACCCTGCCGTCACTGTCAGGTAGTTTTCCGGCACACGCAAAGCCATTCACACAGGTGTTTTAAAATCATTTAACAGCATTAAAATCCCTGTCCTGGTGAGGACAAGGAAGTGGTGTTATCAGGAAGCACAGAGGAGCTGCTTTAGAATAACAAACACAACTCCCAGAGAAGATTTCTCATCTTTTTCTGAGAATTGTCCTGCGGTGGGTTATACTGCAGGGTGGAAGAAACTGCAGGCGGGGGGACATGCCTGGCGGAAGAATCCTGCAGCCCCAGGGCTGGGTCCACACCTATGCCCAGGGCAGGGGGTCCCAAGGGAGGAGAGAAGCCTCAGGATCACCCTGCAGCACAGGGCAGCTGTACGAGTCTCACGTGTGCCACACCTGCCTTGGGGGCAGGGAAGACCCCCTCCCCAAAAGACCGTCCTTCCCCCATTCCTAGAATATTGTCCGGTGGGTTCAGCGCTCTGGCTTTCCTCTCCACCGTGGACAGAAACAGGAGTGCTGCAGGTGAGTTTTGGCTTCACAGAGCTAAACCGAGAAAAACCTCGCATCTTTCCTTAGCCAGGAACAAATGCCCTGCGGCCCCTCCAGCTCTGGGCTGCAGGATTCAGCTAACACACACGGGATGGGGAGAAGAGGAGGAGGGAGAAGCCGACTCAAGAGGCACCTCCACGTCGCAGGCCCTGCGTGGGGCTGCCCTGCCCTCTGCCGGGCTGCTTCCACCGCCCACCCTGCCTGCAGCCTGCCTGCAACCCCTCTGCCACGCCACATCCACTTCTGCGTCCAGTGCTCAGGCATCTTCCTTGGCCAGAGCCCTGAAGCATAAGTGAAGCGACAAGTAAGTTCCTAAAGTAATGAGGAAGGTCGTTTTAATTAAAGCAGACACCACCACCACTGAAGACTCCCTGCAGGCATAAAAAGCTAGTGCGACCTCCTGTGACAAGGGCTGCCCCAAACGGCCATTCCCGCCCGGAGCACTTTCATCTGCCCGCTTTGCTCCTCTTAGACTTAAAAATTCGTTTTCACGCCTCATGTGTCTCTCCAGGACGTGGCTGCAGCAACACACGCACATTTCCACCCCAGAGGCAACAGCTCATCAACGATTAGGAAGCGCTGTATTAAACCCCCCCCTGAACAGCGGGGCAGGGCAAGGCTCTGCCCCGCAGAGCCAGCCAAGCCCACCAGCAGCCAGCCCAGCACTCGCCAGCCTGCTTGCCAGCCCCAGAGCGGCCGCTTTAGCCGGGCTCCCTGCAGCGGGCCCTTGCCCGCCGCTACATCACGCTTCGTCACCATGGTCGAACGCAGCGGCCGCGTCCCTAGTTGCACGGCTGCCATGGCGGAGCCGGGCGCAGGCACCGCAGCTCCCCAGCGCAGAGGCAAAAAGCGGGGGCTGCGCTCTCTCGAGAGCGCTGGGTAAGCCCGGCAATGCCATTCCCTCACCGCCTGAGAGCAGAGGAGGCAGTAGGGGGCGCGCAAGAGCCCGCGTCGCCGGGCGCTGAGGCCCGCCTCCGTCCTGCGGGACGCGCAAGGGCTTCTCCAGCCTCTGGGTCCTCCGTGGGGCCCCTCCGGCCTCCGACGGGCCCCCCGGGCCTCTGTGGGTCCCCCGCCAGGTCCCCTCGGCCTCTCCCCAAAGGGAGACAGGCCTGTCCCCGCCAGAGAGGGCTCAGCAGCACCCCACCGCCGCCCAGCCCTCGGCTCGGGGCTTTCGGGGAGGGAAAGCTCCTCCCCGGGACGGGGGCGGGCCGGCACAGGCCCGGCCCAAGCGGGGAGGAGGCGGCGGAGGGCTGGGCGGCCGTTCCCGCCTCCCTCCGGCAGCGCCAAGATGGCGCCCCGCCCCCTCCCCGCCCCTCCGCTCCATTTCGCAGGGGCGGGGGGGCGCTCCCCGGCAGCCAATCGGGAGGCGGCGCCGGGCGCGCGGGCCGGGCGCCCTTCCGCCGCGGGGCCTCTGTAGCAATGGCTGCTGGGGGTCCTGGTCGCCGTCGCCCGCCGCCCCGCGCCGCCCGAGGGCCTCGCCGCCGCCGAAGAGGCCGCCCCCCAGGTCAGCGCCGCCCCGCCGCCTCGGGGCCGCCCGAGGGCCTCGCCCCGTGGCCAAAGCCCGTCGCCCGCGGCCTGCCCCGGCTCTGGGGCCTTGCGGGACCCCCCCGGGGCCCGCTTGTGGGGAGCGGGAGCCTCGGCCCCCTCGCCTCGGCCTGAGGGGCTTGAGCCCTTAGCCGCTCTGCGGGCTGGGGCGCAGGGTGGTGTCTTGCCCTGGGCTTCCCGCCACGCTCCTGGGCTGGGCTCGGCCCCTCTGCCCGCCCAGAGTCCCCCCTGCGGGGCGGCAGGGCTCGGCGTGGGCTGCCAGGTGCCGTGCGTTGCTTTCCCACCTTTTCCTTCCTGTCCTACTTCGTCTTTTCTTCGCAAGTCAGTGTAGCGAGTGCTGGGCTGGGGTGGCTTAGTAATCGCTGGTGTGGTGCTTTCCCCGAGGAAAGAGGAAAACTTGACCTCTTAACTTCGGCAAGTTTTTGTTGATAGGAGCAACTGTCAAAGGCTAGAAAGCATTAAGAGAATGAGGGGAAGAGGGCTGCTATGCTGTAGTGGGATAATTAGCTGTGTGTGAGCGGTCCGTTGCCTGGGAGAGGTTGGGGGGGGGTTGCTGGGGGCTGCTCAGCGGTGGCAGTTGGGTGCGTGTGCCTGAGATGATCCCAGGGGCGCTCGGCGGGGGAAAGCTTTGGGATGTGAAAAGGACCTTTGGACGTTTGGGCCCCGTGAAGGGAAGTGAGCCTGGTAGAAGCTTCAGGAAGTTTCAAAGCACTGTTCTGTGTGTTCTTTCCTCAGCATTTGTACGCCTGCGGACGATGCTGCCGAGACTCAGGCAAAAAAGAGAACAGGTATGGCACATGACGGAAGTCTTTAATATGCCTGATTTTTCTTAGGTTTCATCTACCTTAGGAAACTCTGGCTTTTGTACTTCTTTTTACTTGCAAAGTACAATTGAAAGTTGACTTATTTTTTGAGTGCTGCTGCTTTTCTGTGCAGGTGTCAGATGGGTAGATGTTTGCTGCCCGGAGCCGTCTCAGGGAGATTTTATGACCAGGTAGAGTCTCTTTTAATCACGGTTCTTGTTTCTTGTGGCTCTGTGTGCCTGTCTCTTTCCGTCCCTCTTCTTCTCCCCGCTTTAAACACTAGCGCTCTCTTTAGCTGTGCGGCGCTGTTCTGTGCTTAAATTGTCAGTGGCTCACCTAAGCTCGAGGGGAGAGAAGGGAAGAAAGGAACCGATAGAGTATGCTGGGTTCAAGTAAAAGGAACATTTTCTTGCCTTTTGTGGTGGCTTTAACTGCTAACGGAAGTCATTTGACCAAGCTTGTTATCCCTACTCTTAGCAGTCAGTATCCTGTAGCTGTCCCGTTTTTAGTTCACTGTGCTGGTCTTAGTTTCCGTAAGGTAACTGTCTTTGGCTGCGAGTATAGTTGCAGACGTTCCTGTTATACCTTGCAGTATAACAGCCAGCATGCAGTATTTATCCCCGGTGGATCACAGAGCACTGGACAGAGGAAGTGCTGGTTGCTTCCCTGTTTTCCAAATAATGAAACTGATAAAGAGAAACCAAAGGAGTCTTGCACAGGTAGATGGGAAGAAATTGACAAAGCTCCCAGGGCTTCATTCTCTCCCCGTCTTGCTGCTCCGGAAGAATCGTGCTGGAAGCTGAGACGATGTTGTCACGTGTGTGCAACCGAGGCTCTAGTCAGCACGAGCCTTGCAAAAGCATTTCTTACCCAGAAGGTGAATTGTTGAGAATTCCGTGGGACAGCACAGGTACGCAGCTCCCTTGTCTCTCTCTTTCTCTCTCCCTCTCCTCGCAGGGGCTCCCCAGCAGCAGCAGCAGCAGAATCTCTGGCACAGGACGCAGCAGTGAAAGAAGCTGTTGCAGGGGTAAGCTTGTGTTGTTCGTTATTTTGTTTTTTAGGAAGTTTTAGCTATTTGTGATCAGCAATTTCTGCGCTCCTCACTTCCAGTACTTACTCAACAACATCTGTATTTGTCCGGGGGGTTTTTCCCAAGGAAAGCGGGAGCATGATTTGTCGAGTAGCACTATCACCGAGGGTTTCCCGCCGCCGTTCGTTTTGTGTCTGGGCTATTATGAGCGCACTACCCTATCCTCTTTTTCTTCTTCCCCTTTAATGTGCTGGGTATAGCCTCCAAGTCTTTACTGCCCAGGCTTAGTTGACCTGCAAAGCTGGACTGTGGTACCTTCAGTCGTGCCTTGTTTTGTGAGGTAGGAAGTACATCTCTGACTTTCATCCCTGGTCAGGATTGAGACCAAAATGAAACGTTAGTCATGGAA
This sequence comes from Fratercula arctica, assembly GCA_947846985.1. Classification (NCBI taxonomy): domain Eukaryota; kingdom Metazoa; phylum Chordata; class Aves; order Charadriiformes; family Alcidae; genus Fratercula; species Fratercula arctica. Next base: position 24,674,193 of record CANTUZ010000006.1, read on the forward strand.
ACGAGAACTATTAATCTCCATCTCAACTTGCTCCCTACGTGTGGAGCCTTTGCTGGGGTTCTTAATGCTACTCCAAGGCAAACTAACTTTCTGCCTCTCTTGCCTGCGTTTAGTTTTGAGTGCGGCACTCCATGGGTGCGCACTTGGAATGCAGTCCTCAATAAAAAGTAACTTTTGAGTTTGCTGGTTAGATGTGTGTACAAAAGCCCTTCCAGTTTTAGACATGAGCAAGATTTTCTGTACTATCCCCTTGCAAAAAAAAATGTGTGCTGGATTGCTAGCTTGACGTCCTTTTGTCTAACAGAAACAGCGTGGAGATCAAAGCTCAGAGGATGCATTATTCCAAGAACCTCTTGCGCCTGCTGGGGCCAAAAAGTCACCTGCCCTTCCTGTGGAAGCAAAGAAACACCCAAGGCTGCAAAAAAGAGGAGAAGGCTTGACTCCACTCACAGAGGTACCATAGCTGACAGGCTGTTAGGCAAAACTGAAGGCTGTGAAACAGCTGCAAGGAACTCCCTTTGTTCTAGGTGGTTCTTAAGGCTTTTTGAAATGTGAAGAACTTGTGTTTAACCTGTTAGGGAGTGTCTGCAGCTGTGGCTTCCCAGTGCAAAGGTCAGCACTGAGGCTGGTTTGAAGGATTTAAAGGATTGAAGCATCTTATGCTCCAGGCGCCCCTTCAGTTGGGCTAACCTAAGGGTTTGTGGGGCTTCTGTTACTCGGACAAAAATGAGTCCAGGTTTCACAACAGTCTCCCAGAGCAGCGCTAACCCGATTCATACGGGTTATATGGGATCTGCCTCTTAACCTGTCCTACCACAAAGACAGAACTTGAAATAGAAGCTTTTCCTGATCCATGGTGTTGCCGTGCTTGTGGGGGACCTGAGCGTCTTGCGTACGTCCTCAGGATCTCACCGAGCCGTGGATGCGCCCTGGGCATGGTTGCAGTGCGTGTAGCAGTGGTCACAGGAGTGAACTTAGTTACGCTATGCAGCAGGGAGTGGGAGTTGAGGTTCCCCTGCTTGTCTGAATTTTGGCTGCTTTTATGATTTAGGTGCAGTCTAATTGAGCCCCCCCTTTTTTTTTGCCTCTTGAGGAGTGACTTGGAAAGGGCTGGCAAGTCCAGAGTTGACAAGGTCTGCAGAGTGATGCTCAGTACAAGGAAAACCAGGGCTTTTCTTGTCCTGCTAGCCCACGTTCAACCGAGAAGAAGATGCTACTGCAGTTCCGAGTATTTTGTACTAAGAGACCTAGTGGTTTATTTGCGTTCCTTAAGCAGACTTAGATGGAAACATCCAAATTAGAACCAGTAATCACTGGACTCCCGATTGCCTGCCTCCGGTGTAGCTGCCTCAGTTTCCCCCTTTGCTGGTACTGCAGGTCCCTTGAAGTTCCCCCGCCTTCCCATTCCTTCAGGCTCCTGACTTAGCTGCCTTGGTATGGAGCATGCCTGCTGCGGTTGGCTTAAACCTCAGCGTTGCGAGGGCTGCAGCATCCCATGGGAAAGGCGTTTGCTGGGCGTTTGCTAGTCCCTGCGCTTGATCTCAGCTTCCTTGGTGAAAACAAATGGAAGCAAACCCGGGCCCTAAAGTTCCAAGTTCGGATGCTGAAACAAACCAAGCAACAAAAAAGTGCCATTGCTGACCTAGCCGAAAAGCAGCAAAGCCAGTTGCTCTGTCAGCTGAGCTTCGTTTCCAGGCCCTGTTTGAGTTGGAAGCTGCCCCCAGGTTGGCATGCTCAATGCTCTGTTTCACGAGTCCTTCCCCATTTAATTGTTCATTTCAGGCCATGGAGAGAGAGGTCATTGCCGCATTAGGGAAAGGTGAGCCAGAGGAGATCGTGAGCAGTGCCTTCAAACTGAAGGTCACTCGCGAGGACATCCGCACCCTAAGGAACCTTTGCTGGCTAAATGATGAGGTAAAAGTAGCTGCAGCACAGGGACATTCTAATGGAGCGTTTATTTACAAATCCCCCTTCACCGTGTACAGAAGTCTTTGCCAAGTGATTGGATGAGCTGCACGGCAGAGCCTAGAAATCTCTGTACAGCTCTTACTTTAGGTACTTAGGGGTCCAGCGCTTCTGGAAGTTCCTTTACTTCTTGTACTCTGCAGCTTCCAGGAGTTAGTCTAGGTTATTGGAGTGGGCGGCAGGTGTTTCTCGCAAACTGCAGAGGTAACCAAGTGGGAAATTCTCACAAGACAAGCTGACAGCTGAGGCTGGAGTTCTCTCAGCTGCGTACTTAAGGGTGGCCAGAAAAGACAGGTTGCTGTATTTTTCGGCTGGTAAGCTGGTGCCTTATTTTACATCTCAAGCTTACTCTTTATGGTACAGGTCATTAATTTCTACATGGGTCTTATTATGGAAAGAAGCAAGCGGGAAGGATATCCATCAGTCCATGCTTTTAGTTCGTTCTTTTATGAAAAACTAAGTTCCGGGGGCTACAAAGGAGTCGGAAGATGGACCCGGCGCGTGGATCTCTTCCAAAAGGACATCATCTTAGTGCCCATTAACTTGCGCTTGCACTGGACGCTAGCGGTGAGTCAGACTGGCTTGTTATTTGGAATTGGATGGGCAGCAAAAGCTAGCAAGAAGAGTCATTGAGGTTTGTGCAGCACAAGGTTGTGCTTTGTCTAACAGTCACCTTTTAATAACAGGTCATAGACACCAGAGAGAAGACCATCAAATACTTTGACTCCCTGGGCCAAGAAGGGGACAAGATTTGTGAGACTTTGCTGTGAGTAACTGCTCGGTGACTGCTTCTGTGTTGTGAATTACGAGAAGGTTTTTGGATTTTGCCCCTGTGACGTGACTGCAAGTTTTCACCTTTCTTGTAGATAACAAACCAGAAATCTTGGATTCGCTTGCTGCGAGTTGTCTGACAGTGACTCCTTATCTAGTCTCAGGTCGTCCCCTCCACCCAGCGTCTTGGATGCCTGGGTTCTGCCACCTTCCCACTCTTACCACAGGCAAATACGTGGTGGCCCCGTGGCACACGTGCACCAACTTTGTTAGTGATCAGTAAAACCGGGCTGTTGACGACAGGGAAGCATTTCAGGGGAGAAGTGTTTCAAGATACCCCTGGGTGTTCTTGGTAATTCTGACAGTCTCGTTCAAGACAGGTCCCGCGTAGCAAGCTTTTCCAGCTGTGTCAGCTGGCACGCACACCTCTCCAATGTAACGGGGACAGGTTTTCCCGTTGTGCAAGCCGGCATCCTTAGAAGCCTCTGCCGCTGATGCAGAAGTAGTAAAAGCCCTTAATGCAACAGCTTTGTAGCCCAAGAGCAAGGAGGGGCGGCCCCGCAGAGACAAACCAAGTGTTGGTTTAGTGCGGTGCTCTCCTGGCCGGTTAACAGCAGATGCCTGGGAAAGGGTAGAAGAACAGGTCTGCATGCAGTCATTTTTTTCCAGCAAGTGGTGGCCTGGGCACTTCCTCAGCCAGAGGTACTGGCCCAAAAGCTTTTGTATCTGCTCTTCCGGAGGTGCACGCAGTATGTGGGATTCGGGCACGTGGTGGAATGACGCCATTAGGGTTCCTTGCTTGGTTTTTCTGTTCTTCCTCTGAGAACATGTTGATTTGGGGTTTTTTCACCTGTACCAAGCAATGAACGTAGGCTTTTGTGGAAGCCTCTGTTGGAACTGTTGGTCTCATTGCTGATCGTTAGCTCACAGCCTCTCGCAGTGTTTGTAAATTTAGGATTTGGATTTTTCCTCCAAATGCCTTAAATCAGCTGCTGTGAGGATCCTCTGACATTTTACTCTCCTGCCATTCATCTTGCTGTGATCTTTCAGCAGCTCTTTTTTCCTTGGCCAAAATTACAGCCATGAAGAGCGATTTTTCTTTTGTTTTAAACAGCAAATACCTGCAAGAAGAAAGCCACGAAAAAAGAAACGTCAAGCTGAACGTTGCAGAGTGGACTATTCACAGCATGGAGCCACATGTAAGCGAACACCACTTGCACTTGACATGTGAACTGGAAGTCCTTGTCACAAAGCTCTTCACGCTTTCTAATAAGGCCAGGACTCGAGAGAACAGCCCTAAGCATCTTCTTATGGTACCGCATCGGGCTGCGAGTGGACCAGGAAACCGTGCTGGGATGAAATCTTTGAGCAGTGCCTCTCCTTGCTGGCTGCATACTTTCTTGGGTTTTCTTTTTTAATTCCTCTGCCACGTTAAGGTGAATTTGGCTTTGCCCCCATTTCACAAGTCAAATCTCAAGTCTCTGTAGCAGTTGTCAGAGAACGTAGGCTTCTTGTTTGTGGCAGCACAAATCCTGGCACGTGACAAAGCGAGGGGTTGAGCTGACGTTTCTCAACAAGTTCCTGGTAAAAAGCAGCACCTGAAGCCTCGATTTCAGGAATGTCACTTTGGAAAGACACTGTACAAACCTCAAGACACCTTGCAGGGAGGAAGCCTGCTGTCCCTTATGAGCCTGCCAAGAATTTGGATTGTAACCTCCAAGCGCAGGAAGCAGAGGGGAGGGATGATGTGCAGTTCCTGGGGTGTGTTCCTTGCGCTCGGGAGCGGTTACTGGGGAGGATGCAAGTTCAGGAGTGTCTGGTTCGGGTAATTTTGGTCATGGGTGCTACTTGCAAGTTGCTTTTCCTTGAAGGTAGAGGAAAATTCTCCATCTTCTTTGCATTCCTTAGGAAATCCCTCAGCAATCAAATGGAAGCGACTGCGGCGTTTTTACCTGCAAATACGCAGACTACGTCTGCAGAGACAAACCCATGACCTTTACAGAGGTGAGTGGAGGTTATAAACAGCTCCAGCCTCTTTTCCCACAGAGACAAGAGCCAGGGAAGCTACGCAGCCGCTGTTAATTGCGTCTGGCGCAGCGGCTGAGGTTTTGTACCTCGCTCCATTTTTGGGACGGAGTTGCTGGGCTGGCACTTCCAAGTGGCCTCAGCAGGGCAGAGCTGTGTTCTCCAGCCTCGCGTCCGCTCTCTGCTGCCAGTGAGATTCCTCTTGGGCGAGATAGTGCAGCCGGTGGGTTTGTGGGATCTGGCCTTTGGATCTTTTGGAGAAATGGGTCTCACCCTTTGACCAGTGAAGACCCTGGTTATTTTCCAAGGCGGTGCTCTTCTATGAAAGTGCTTGTAAGCTCTTGTGCAGTCAAGGAGAAGTGGTTTTGGTGTCATGTCACCCTCGTAGGAGCTGTGTGGGTGAAAGCCAGGTTGCCGCCAAAGGGCAAGTGTTGACAGTTCTTCAAAGGAACTTCATAGTAAAGAATTAAGTGGGTGTTTATGCGCATTTTGTGTCTCTTTCTGCCATGATGTGCGTTTCATGGAGTTTTCTTTTCTTTTCAGACCCACATGCCTTATTTCCGCAGGAAGATGGTGTGGGAAATACTCCACCAACAAGCTGCTGTGAGACAGGCACTACGGGACCAACACTGGGCTCACCTTCGGGTGACTGGCTCCTCTTTTAGTTACTTTTCTAATAGGTTATTGGTATTAGAAAATTGTTCTGTTTAGGTTAAGAAAATTAGTTTTCTCTTTAGGTTAAGAAGTAGTGGTTAAGAAGTAGTGGTTAAGATTGTTATTCCCCCCCCCACCCCGCCTGCCCCTATTTTGGAGACAGTAACTCTCTTTGAAATCATTTAATGCGCCTTAAGGGCAAGCCGGAAAGGTTGGTGTCACCTGGCCAAGGGAAGGGTTAAGAACAAATGCTGTGAACTTCCATCGCAGAGAATGACGCTCACACCTCGCAGCGCACGTGGCCATGGTATGGACAAATGGGACTCATCTGGTGGTGGTAACAGCTGTGTGAGCTGAACTTATCTCGCAGCACACGTGGTCACGTTATGGACAATTGGGACTCATCTGCTGGTGGTAACAGTTGTGTGAGCTGAACTTATCTTCCCAACAACAAGGTGCTGAACCGCTGTTTCCGAAAGAGAGTTTTGTTCTGTCTCTGGAATAATCTACCATCTACTTGATTCCTCCAACTGGATTGGTGATGCCCATCGAAAGAAAGCATTTGCCATCTTTTGATTTGCAAGAGAACCCCCTGTGGTTGGGGTTGGTTTGGTTTTTTTCTGTCTCCGGGGAGTTTTATAATGTGAAAAGATACGTATTTATTTCTTCAAAGTATTTAAATATTTATTTTAATAAAAAGAGCCTTACTGGAATGAAACTTGGTCTGGTAATGAGAGTGAGGTATTGGGTTTTTTTGGTCATTGAAAAAGAGGTTGACATATCAGTGTGGGTTTTAGCTCACTTCCAGTCTAGGGAGGAAGAAGACTCCGGCCAGGATGGGTATCAGAGCACCAAAACCTCCAAGCGATTGTCCCAAAATCCTGAAGGGACATCCAGGACGTTGTTCGGCAGCGAGAATCCCAGTAATAGCCAAGTAGGAGGCTGTTGCTGCTCTGCCGCAGGCGCCGCCTCTGGGCGTCTGCCAAATGAAGAGCTTGTGTCGATCCTCGCTCTGTTACGCTCAGACCCAGCTCCATGAGTTTAAACATGGTCTTTCCCCCTTTCTTTCATTTTTTTTTTCCCCCCCTCTAGCTTACACTCCAGAGCTGGAGTGGGATTTCGGGTCTTTCATTGACCATCGCAGAGGAAAAATTGCCCAAGAGCTGGTTTGGAAGCCCCGTGTTGCAATGCTTGTATAAATACCCGTGTGGGGGTGGTTCTGTAATGGCAGTTACCATGATGTGAGGTGATTCCTGCCCGGGGCTGCGGTCTCTCCTCTCCTCAGCTTTGGGGGAAAGATGGTGATTTTGGGGCCCTCCCCTCTGTCGCCGTGGGTGGGATCAGCCTTCCCGGTGCTGCTCCTCGCCTGAAGCTCTGCTCTCCTGGGCCGGCTGATGCGGTGGTTTGGCTGTGGCGCGGCTCAGCAGCCGCATCGCTCTCTGCTTTCCAAGTGATGAGCTTAATCCGTCCCAAAATGCGAGGAGATTCTCCAAAGGAAGAACTATTGCAAAGGCCATCTGTCGTGGTTTGTCCCTCCGTGAGATACTTCATCTTCCCGGGATCCCGGAGGACTTGGAAGATTTTAGCTGTTGATTACCGCTAGGACCTGGTAGCTGACTGCTGGAAGTGTCCTTTCCCCTTCCCTTCGGTTCTCGCCCTCTGGGGGCTGCAGTTTTGAGGCTGAGCCTGTGCTCTGCTGATGACAAAAGCAGAATTTGGTTTTTTGGGGGGAAAAAAGGCAACCAACAAGAAAACAAGCCCTGCAGAGGGGCGAGTGGTGTAAGGACACTACCCAGGTCCTCCTGGGCCATCCCTGTTAAGCAGAGGGGGCTCGGGGGTGATGCTGCTCTGAACACCTTCCCTGGTGCCTTCTCCGTCCTCTACGCAACCCGCCAAGGACTCGTGTGGAGTAAACCCCGTCAGGGGACACCTGCTGCTGGTGGCTTGGCAGCGCTTGTGGCTGCTGAAAGCCTCTGTGTAGGAGGTGGTGGGGAAATTGTACGCGTACCAGCCACCGTCCCCTCTGTCTACACGGTCCCCTCCTGGGCTCTGGCCCTTCAGCGGGGGCTCGTGTCCTTGTGCCCCAACGAGGTTCCCTGAGACCAGCCCACGGGGAGAAAGAGCCTGTTAACACTGTGCTCTGCAGGAGCACTTGTGTGGGAGCTGGGCCTCGCTTCTCGCTAGGAAATGGCCTTTGGAGGTGACGAGCTTGCTCTTGCCCGTGCTGAGGGGCGAGCGCGTGTGCAGGGTGAGTAATGCCCTGCTGCCCTCGGCGGGGGTGGGGGGGGACACTCATCGTCGGGCTTGGCACAGTTGTGACGCTGCCGGCTGCCCTGCGATGTGGTCCTGGCTCACTGGAAGGACGTGGAGGGGGCTCAGACCTGGCCTTACATGGCCAGTGACCACGGGTCTATCAGGAGCAGAGTCATCCTCGGCTGGGGATGGCAGGGGAGGGGGTGGGGGTAAGGACACAGCAAACCTGAAAACTGATGCTCTTTTTGTGATTGCTCATGCTAGAGGCAGGGAGGGGATTGATTTTGTTTCCAAAACACGTGGGCATGACAAGTGACACGGTTTGGTGCTTTGAGGTGTTACACAGGTGGCACCGGAGCCTTCCCTCCCCAGGGGCCACCTCTCCGTGGCACTGTGTCCCAGGTGCCCGATGGATGGGAGGGAAAGAGCACAGCTCTGGGGACCGTGGCGGGGGGGGTGTGTGTGTTCCTGTGAGACCCCACATGTGGAGCACTGCATCCAGCTCTGGGGCCACCAACAGCAGAAGGACACGGAGCTGTTGGAGCAGGGCTGGAGGAGGCCCCGGAGATGCTGGGAGGGCTGGAGCCCCTCTGCTGTGAGGACAGGCTGAGAGAGCTGGGGGGGGTTCAGCCTGGAGAAGAGAAGGCTCCGGGGAGACCTCGGTGCCCCTTCCAGTCCCTAAAGGGGCTCCAGGAGAGCTGGGGAGGGACTCTGGATCAGGGAGGGGAGCCACGGGACGAGGGGGAACGGTTTTACACTGAGAGAGGGGAGATTTAGATGAGCTGCGAGGAAGCAATTCTTTGCTGTGAGGGTGGTGAGCCCCTGGCGCAGGTTGCCCAGAGAAGCTGTGGCTGCCCCATCCCTGGAGGTGTTCAAGGCCAGGTTGGGCGGGGCTTGGAGCAACCTGGTCTGGTGGGAGGTGTCCCTGCCCAGGGGATCTCTAAGATGATCTTTAAGGTCCCTTCCAACCCAAACCCTTTGATGCTTCTAGGATTCCCTGGAGAGAAAAGTCTCTCCAGGACGTGGCTGCAGCAACACACGCACATTTCCACCCCAGAGGCAACAGCTCATCAACGATTAGGAAGCGCTGTATTAAACCCCCCCCTGAACAGCGGGGCAGGGCAAGGCTCTGCCCCGCAGAGCCAGCCAAGCCCACCAGCAGCCAGCCCAGCACTCGCCAGCCTGCTTGCCAGCCCCAGAGCGGCCGCTTTAGCCGGGCTCCCTGCAGCGGGCCCTTGCCCGCCGCTACATCACGCTTCGTCACCATGGTCGAACGCAGCGGCCGCGTCCCTAGTTGCACGGCTGCCATGGCGGAGCCGGGCGCAGGCACCGCAGCTCCCCAGCGCAGAGGCAAAAAGCGGGGGCTGCGCTCTCTCGAGAGCGCTGGGTAAGCCCGGCAATGCCATTCCCTCACCGCCTGAGAGCAGAGGAGGCAGTAGGGGGCGCGCAAGAGCCCGCGTCGCCGGGCGCTGAGGCCCGCCTCCGTCCTGCGGGACGCGCAAGGGCTTCTCCAGCCTCTGGGTCCTCCGTGGGGCCCCTCCGGCCTCCGACGGGCCCCCCGGGCCTCTGTGGGTCCCCCGCCAGGTCCCCTCGGCCTCTCCCCAAAGGGAGACAGGCCTGTCCCCGCCAGAGAGGGCTCAGCAGCACCCCACCGCCGCCCACGCCTCGGCTCGGGGCTTTCGGGGAGGGAAAGCTCCTCCCCGGGACGGGGGCGGGCCGGCACAGGCCCGGCCCAAGCGGGGAGGAGGCGGCGGAGGGCTGGGCGGCCGTTCCCGCCTCCCTCCGGCAGCGCCAAGATGGCGCCCCGCCCCCTCCCCGCCCCTCCGCTCCATTTCGCAGGGGCGGGGGGGCGCTCCCCGGCAGCCAATCGGGAGGCGGCGCCGGGCGCGCGGGCCGGGCGCCCTTCCGCCGCGGGGCCTCTGTAGCAATGGCTGCTGGGGGTCCTGGTCGCCGTCGCCCGCCGCCCCGCGCCGCCCGAGGGCCTCGCCGCCGCCGAAGAGGCCGCCCCCCAGGTCAGCGCCGCCCCGCCGCCTCGGGGCCGCCCGAGGGCCTCGCCCCGTGGCCAAAGCCCGTCGCCCGCGGCCTGCCCCGGCTCTGGGGCCTTGCGGGACCCCCCCGGGGCCCGCTTGTGGGGAGCGGGAGCCTCGGCCCCCTCGCCTCGGCCTGAGGGGCTTGAGCCCTTAGCCGCTCTGCGGGCTGGGGCGCAGGGTGGTGTCTTGCCCTGGGCTTCCCGCCACGCTCCTGGGCTGGGCTCGGCCCCTCTGCCCGCCCAGAGTCCCCCCTGCGGGGCGGCAGGGCTCGGCGTGGGCTGCCAGGTGCCGTGCGTTGCTTTCCCACCTTTTCCTTCCTGTCCTACTTCGTCTTTTCTTCGCAAGTCAGTGTAGCGAGTGCTGGGCTGGGGTGGCTTAGTAATCGCTGGTGTGGTGCTTTCCCCGAGGAAAGAGGAAAACTTGACCTCTTAACTTCGGCAAGTTTTTGTTGATAGGAGCAACTGTCAAAGGTTAGAAAGCATTAAGAGAATGAGGGGAAGAGGGCTGCTATGCTGTAGTGGGATAATTAGCTGTGTGTGAGCGGTCCGTTGCCTGGGAGAGGTTGGGGGGGGTTGCTGGGGGCTGCTCAGCGGTGGCAGTTGGGTGCGTGTGCCTGAGATGATCCCAGGGGCGCTCGGCGGGGGAAAGCTTTGGGATGTGAAAAGGACCTTTGGACGTTTGGGCCCCGTGAAGGGAAGTGAGCCTGGTAGAAGCTTCAGGAAGTTTCAAAGCACTGTTCTGTGTGTTCTTTCCTCAGCATTTGTACGCCTGCGGACGATGCTGCCGAGACTCAGGCAAAAAAGAGAACAGGTATGGCACATGACGGAAGTCTTTAATATGCCTGATTTTTCTTAGGGTTCATCTACCTTAGGAAACTCTGGCTTTTGTACTTCTTTTTACTTGCAAAGTACAATTGAAAGTTGACTTATTTTTTGAGTGCTGCTGCTTTTCTGTGCAGGTGTCAGATGGGTAGATGTTTGCTGCCCGGAGCCGTCTCAGGGAGATTTTATGACCAGGTAGAGTCTCTTTTAATCACGGTTCTTGTTTCTTGTGGCTCTGTGTGCCTGTCTCTTTCCGTCCCTCTTCTTCTCCCCGCTTTAAACGCTAGCGCTCTCTTTAGCTGTGCGGCGCTGTTCTGTGCTTAAATTGTCAGTGGCTCACCTAAGCTCGAGGGGAGAGAAGGGAAGAAAGGAACCGATAGAGTATGCTGGGTTCAAGTAAAAGGAACATTTTCTTGCCTTTTGTGGTGGCTTTAACTGCTAACGGAAGTCATTTGACCAAGCTTGTTATCCCTACTCTTAGCAGTCAGTATCCTGTAGCTGTCCCGTTTTTAGTTCACTGTGCTGGTCTTAGTTTCCGTAAGGTAACTGTCTTTGGCTGCGAGTATAGTTGCAGACGTTCCTGTTATACCTTGCAGTATAAGAGCCAGCATGCAGTATTTATCCCCGGTGGATCACAGAGCACTGGACAGAGGAAGTGCTGGTTGCTTCCCTGTTTTCCAAATAATGAAACTGATAAAGAGAAACCAAAGGAGTCTTGCACAGGTAGATGGGAAGAAATTGACAAAGCTCCCAGGGCTTCATTCTCTCCCCGTCTTGCTGCTCCGAAAGAATCGTGCTGGAAGCTGAGACGATGTTGTCACGTGTGTGCAACCGAGGCTCTAGTCAGCACGAGCCTTGCAAAAGCATTTCTTACCCAGAAGGTGAATTGTTGAGAATTCCGTGGGACAGCACAGGTACACAGCTCCCTTGTCTCTCTCTTTCTCTCTCCCTCTCCTCGCAGGGGCTCCCCAGCAGCAGCAGCAGCAGAATCTCTGGCACAGGACGCAGCAGTGAAAGAAGCTGTTGCAGGGGTAAGCTTGTGTTCTTCATGATTTTGTTTTTTAGGAAGTTTTAGCTATTTGTGATCAGCAATTTCTGCGCTCCTCACTTCCAGTACTTACTCAACAACATCTGTATTTGTCCGGGGGGTTTTTCCCAAGGAAAGCGGGAGCATGGTTTGTCGAGTAGCACTATCACCGAGGGTTTCCCGCCGCCGTTCGTTTTGTGTCTGGGCTATTATGAGCGCACTACCCTATCCTCTTTTTCTTCTTCCCCTTTAATGTGCTGGGTATAGCCTCCAAGTCTTTACTGCCCAGGCTTAGTTGACCTGCAAAGCTGGACTGTGGTACCTTCAGTCGTGCCTTGTTTTGTGAGGTAGGAAGTACATCTCTTGGACTTTCATCCCTGGTCAGGATTGAGACCAAAATGAAACGTTAGTCATGGAAACGAGAACTATTAATCTCCATCTCAACTTGCTCCCTACGTGTGGAGCCTTTGCTGGGGTTCTTAATGCTACTCCAAGGCAAACTAACTTTCTGCCTCTCTTGCCTGCGTTTAGTTTTGAGTGCGGCACTCCATGGGTGCGCACTTGGAATGCAGTCCTCAATAAAAAGTAACTTTTGAGTTTGCTGGTTAGATGTGTGTACAAAAGCCCTTCCAGTTTTAGACATGAGCAAGATTTTCTGTACTATCCCCTTGCAAAAAAAAATGTGTGCTGGATTGCTAGCTTGACGTCCTTTTGTCTAACAGAAACAGCGTGGAGATCAAACCTCGGAAGATGCATCATTCCAAGAACCTCTGGGCCCTGCTGGGGCCAAAAAGTCACCTGCCCTTCCTGTGGAAGCAAAGAAACACCCAAGGCTGCAAAAAAGAGGAGAAGGCTTGACTCCACTCACAGAGGTACCATAGCTGACAGGCCGTTAGGCAAAACTGAAGGCTGTGAAACAGCTGCAAGGAACTCCCTTTGTTCTAGGTGGCTCTTAAGGCTTTTTGAAATGTGAAGAACTTGTGTTTAACCTGTTAGGGAGTGTCTGCAGCTGTGGCTTCCCAGTGCAAAGGTCAGCACTGAGGCTGGTTTGAAGGATTTAAAGGATTGAAGCATCTTATGCTCCGGGCGCCCCTTCAGTTGGGCTAACCTAAGGGTTTGTGGGGCTTCTGTTACTCGGACAAAAATGAGTCCAGGTTTCACAACAGTCTCCCAGAGCAGCGCTAACCCGATTCATACAGTTATATGGGATCTGCCTCTTAACCTGTCCTACCACGAAGACAGAACTTGAAATAGAAGCTTTTCCTGATCCATGGTGTTGCCGTGCTTGTGGGGGACCTGAGCGTCTTGCGTACGTCCTCAGGATCTCACCGAGCCGTGGATGCGCCCTGGGCATGGTTGCAGTGCGTGTAGCAGTGGTCACAGGAGTGAACTTAGTTACGCTATGCAGCAGGGAGTGGGAGTTGAGGTTCCCCTGCTTGTCTGAATTTTGGCTGCTTTTATGATTTAGGTGCAGTCTAATTGAGCCCCCCCTTTTTTTTTGCCTCTTGAGGAGTGACTTGGAAAGGGCTGGCAAGTCCAGAGTTGACAAGGTCTGCAGAGTGATGCTCAGTACAAGGAAAACCAGGGCTTTTCTTGTCCTGCTAGCCCACGTTCAACCGAGAAGAAGATGCTACTGCAGTTCCGAGTATTTTGTACTAAGAGACCTAGTGGTTTATTTGCGTTCCTTAAGCAGACTTAGATGGAAACATCCAAATTAGAACCAGTAATCACTGGACTCCCGATTGCCTGCCTCCGGTGTAGCTGCCTCAGTTTCCCCCTTTGCTGGTACTGCAGGTCCCTTGAAGTTCCCCCGCCTTCCCATTCCTTCAGGCTCCTGACTTAGCTGCCTTGGTATGGAGCATGCCTGCTGCGGTTGGCTTAAACCTCAGCGTTGCGAGGGCTGCAGCATCCCATGGGAAAGGCGTTTGCTGGGTGTTTGCTAGTCCCTGCGCTTGATCTCAGCTTCCTCGGTGAAAACAAATGGAAGCAAACCCAGGCCCTAAAGTTCCAAGTTCGGATGCTGAAACAAACCAAGCAACAAAAAAGTGCCATTGCTGACCTAGCCGAAAAGCAGCAAAGCCAGTTGCTCTGTCAGCTGAGCTTCGTTTCCAGGCCCTGTTTGAGTTGGAAGCTGCCCCCAGGTTGGCATGCTCAATGCTCTGTTTCACGAGTCCTTCCCCATTTAATTGTTCATTTCAGGCCATGGAGAGAGAGGTCATTGCCGCATTAGGGAAAGGTGAGCCAGAGGAGATCATGAGCAGTGCCTTCAAACTGAAGGTCACTCGCGAGGACATCCGCACCCTAAGGAACCTTTGCTGGCTAAATGATGAGGTAAAAGTAGCTGCAGCACAGGGACATTCTAATGGAGCGTTTATTTACAAATCCCCCTTCACCGTGTACAGAAGTCTTTGCCAAGTGATTGGATGAGCTGCACGGCAGAGCCTAGAAATCTCTGTACAGCTCTTACTTTAGGTACTTAGGGGTCCAGCGCTTCTGGAAGTTCCTTTACTTCTTGTACTCTGCAGCTTCCAGGAGTTAGTCTAGGTTATTGGAGTGGGCGGCAGGTGTTTCTCGCAAACTGCAGAGGTAACCAAGTGGGAAATTCTCACAAGACAAGCTGACAGCTGAGGCTGGAGTTCTCTCAGCTGCGTACTTAAGGGTGGCCAGAAAAGACAGGTTGCTGTATTTTTCGGCTGGTAAGCTGGTGCCTTATTTTACATCTCAAGCTTACTCTTTATGGTACAGGTCATTAATTTCTACATGGGTCTTATTATGGAAAGAAGCAAGAAGGAAGGATATCCATCGGTCCATGCTTTTAGTTCGTTCTTTTATGAAAAACTAAGTTCCGGGGGCTACAAAGGAGTCGGAAGATGGACCCGGCGCGTGGATCTCTTCCAGAAGGACGTCATCTTAGTGCCCATTAACTTGCGCTTGCACTGGACGCTAGCGGTGAGTCAGACTGGCTTGTTATTTGGAATTGGATGGGCAGCAAAAGCTAGCAAGAAGAGTCATTGAGGTTTGTGCAGCACAAGGTTGTGCTTTGTCTAAGAGTCACCTTTTAATAACAGGTCATAGACACCAGAGAGAAGACCATCAAATACTTTGACTCCCTGGGCCAAGAAGGGGACAAGATTTGTGAGACTTTGCTGTGAGTAACTGCTCGGTGACTGCTTCTGTGTTGTGAATTACGAGAAGGTTTTTGGATTTTGCCCCTGTGACGTGACTGCAAGTTTTCCCCTTTCTTGTAGATAACAAACCAGAAATCTTGGATTCGCTTGCTGCGAGTTGTCTGACAGTGACTCCTTATCTAGTCTCAGGTCGTCCCCTCCACCCAGCGTCTTGGATGCCTGGGTTCTGCCACCTTCCCACTCTTACCACAGGCAAATACGTGGTGGCCCCGTGGCACACGTGCAGCAACTTTGTTAGTGATCAGTAAAACCGGGCTGTTGACGACAGGGAAGCATTTCAGGGAAGAAGTGTTTCAAGATACCCCTGGGTGTTCTTGGTAATTCTGACAGTCTCGTTCAAGACAGGTCCCGCGTAGCAAGCTTTTCCAGCTGTGTCAGCTGGCACGCACACCTCTCCAATGTAACGGGGACAGGTTTTCCCGTTGTGCAAGCCGGCATCCTTAGAAGCCTCTGCCGCTGATGCAGAAGTAGTAAAAGCCCTTAATGCAACAGCTTTGTAGCCCAAGAGCAAGGAGGGGCGGCCCCGCAGAGACAAACCAAGTGTTGGTTTAGTGCGGTGCTCTCCTGGCCGGTTAACAGCAGATGCCTGGGAAAGGGTAGAAGAACAGGTCTGCATGCAGTCATTTTTTTCCAGCAAGTGGTGGCCTGGGCACTTCCTCAGCCAGAGGTACTGGCCCAAAAGCTTTTGTATCTGCTCTTCCGGAGGTGCACGCAGTATGTGGGATTCGGGCACGTGGTGGAATGACGCCATTAGGGTTCCTTGCTTGGTTTTTCTGTTCTTCCTCTGAGAACATGTTGATTTGGGGTTTTTTCACCTGTACTAAGCAATGAACGTAGGCTTTTGTGGAAGCCTCTGTTGGAACTGTTGGTCTCATTGCTGATCGTTAGCTCACAGCCTCTCGCAGTGTTTGTAAATTTAGGATTTGGATTTTTCCTCCAAATGCCTTAAATCAGCTGCTGTGAGGATCCTCTGACATTTTACTCTCCTGCCATTCATCTTGCTGTGATCTTTCAGCAGCTCTTTTTTCCTTGGCCGAAATACAGCCATGAAGAGCGATTTTTCTTTTGTTTTAAACAGCAAATACCTGCAAGAAGAAAGCCACGAAAAAAGAAACGTCAAGCTGAACGTTGCAGAGTGGACTATTCACAGCATGGAGCCACATGTAAGCGAACACCACTTGCACTTGACATGTGAACTGGAAGTCCTTGTCACAAAGCTCTTCACGCTTTCTAATAAGGCCAGGACTCGAGAGAACAGCCCTAAGCATCTTCTTATGGTACCGCATCGGGCTGCGAGTGGACCAGGAAACCGTGCTGGGATGAAATCTTTGAGCAGTGCCTCTCCTTGCTGGCTGCATACTTTCTTGGGTTTTCTTTTTTAATTCCTCTGCCACGTTAAGGTGAATTTGGCTTTGCCCCCATTTCACAAGTCAAATCTCAAGTCTCTGTAGCAGTTGTCAGAGAACGTAGGCTTCTTGTTTGTGGCAGCACAAATCCTGGCACGTGACAAAGCGAGGGGTTGAGCTGACGTTTCTCAACAAGTTCCTGGTAAAAAGCAGCACCTGAAGCCTCGATTTCAGGAATGTCACTTTGGAAAGACACTGTACAAACCTCAAGACACCTTGCAGGGAGGAAGCCTGCTGTCCCTTATGAGCCTGCCAAGAATTTGGATTGTAACCTCCAAGCGCAGGAAGCAGAGGGGAGGGATGATGTGCAGTTCCTGGGGTGTGTTCCTTGCGCTTGGGGAGCGGTTACTGGGGAGGATGCAAGTTCAGGAGTGTCTGGTTCGGGTAATTTTGGTCATGGGTGCTACTTGCAAGTTGCTTTTCCTTGAAGGTAGAGGAAAATTCTCCATCTTCTTTGCATTCCTTAGGAAATCCCTCAGCAATCAAATGGAAGCGACTGCGGCGTTTTTACCTGCAAATACGCAGACTACGTCTGCAGAGACAAACCCATGACCTTTACAGAGGTGAGTGGAGGTTATAAACAGCTCCAGCCTCTTTTCGCACAGAGACAAGAGCCAGGGAAGCTACGCAGCCGCTGTTAATTGCGTCTGGCGCAGCGGCTGAGGTTTTGTACCTCGCTCCATTTTTGGGACGGAGTTGCTGGGCTGGCACTTCCAAGTGGCCTCAGCAGGGCAGAGCTGTGTTCTCCAGCCTCGCGTCCGCTCTCTGCTGCCAGTGAGATTCCTCTTGGGCGAGATAGTGCAGCCGGTGGGTTTGTGGGATCTGGCCTTTGGATCTTTTGGAGAAATGGGTCTCACCCTTTGACCAGTGAAGACCCTGGTTATTTTCCAAGGCGGTGCTCTTCTATGAAAGTGCTTGTAAGCTCTTGTGCAGTCAAGGAGAAGTGGTTTTGGTGTCATGTCACCCTCGTAGGAGCTGTGTGGGTGAAAGCCAGGTTGCCGCCAAAGGGCAAGTGTTGACAGTTCTTCAAAGGAACTTCATAGTAAAGAATTAAGTGGGTGTTTATGCGCATTTTGTGTCTCTTTCTGCCATGATGTGCGTTTCATGGAGTTTTCTTTTCTTTTCAGACCCACATGCCTTATTTCCGCAGGAAGATGGTGTGGGAAATACTCCACCAACAACTGCTGTGAGACAGGCACTACGGGAGCAACACTGGGCTCACCTTCGGGTGACTGGCTCCTCTCTTAGTTATTTTACTAATAGGTTATTGGTATTAGGAATTGTTCTGTTTAGGTTAAGAAAATTAGTTTTCTCTTTAGGTTAAGAAGTAGTGGTTAAGAAGTAGTGGTTAAGATTGTTATTCCCCCCCCCACCCCGCCTGCCCCTATTTTGGAGACAGTAACTCTCTTTGAAATCATTTAATGCGCCTTAAGGGCAAGCCGGAAAGGTTGGTGTCACCTGGCCAAGGGAAGGGTTAAGAGCAAAGGCTGTGAACTTCCATCGCAGAGAATGACGCTCACACCTCGCAGCGCACGTGGCCATGGTATGGACAAATGGGACTCATCTGGTGGTGGTAACAGCTGTGTGAGCTGAACTTATCTCGCAGCACACGTGGTCACGTTATGGACAATTGGGACTCATCTGCTGGTGGTAACAGTTGTGTGAGCTGAACTTATCTTCCCAACAACAAGGTGCTGAACCGCTGTTTCCGAAAGAGAGTTTTGTTCTGTCTCTGGAATAATCTACCATCTACTTGATTCCTCCAACTGGATTGGTGATGCCCATCGAAAGAAAGCATTTGCCATCTTTTGATTTGCAAGAGAACCCCCTGTGGTTGGGGTTGGTTTGGTTTTTTTCTGTCTCCGGGGAGTTTTATAATGTGAAAAGATACGTATTTATTTCTTCAAAGTATTTAAATATTTATTTTAATAAAAAGAGCCTTACTGGAATGAAACTTGGTCTGGTAATGAGAGTGAGGTATTGGTTTTTTTTGGTCATTGAAAAAGAGGTTGACATATCAGTGTGGGTTTTAGCTCACTTCCAGTCTAGGGAGGAAGAAGACTCCGGCCAGGATGGGTATCAGAGCACCAAAACCTCCAAGCGATTGTCCCAAAATCCTGAAGGGACATCCAGGACGTTGTTCGGCAGCGAGAATCCCAGTAATAGCCAAGTAGGAGGCTGTTGCTGCTCTGCCGCAGGCGCCGCCTCTGGGCGTCTGCCAAATGAAGAGCTTGTGTCGATCCTCGCTCTGTTACGCTCAGACCCAGCTCCATGAGTTTAAACA
The DNA here is from genome assembly GCA_947846985.1 of Fratercula arctica. Taxonomy (NCBI): domain Eukaryota; kingdom Metazoa; phylum Chordata; class Aves; order Charadriiformes; family Alcidae; genus Fratercula; species Fratercula arctica. Next base: position 24,692,617 of record CANTUZ010000006.1, read on the forward strand.
TGGTCTTTCCCCCTTTCTTTCATTTTTTTTTCCCCCCCTCTAGCTTACACTCCAGAGCTGGAGTGGGATTTCGGGTCTTTCATTGACCATCGCAGAGGAAAAATTGCCCAAGAGCTGGTTTGGAAGCCCCGTGTTGCAATGCTTGTATAAATACCCGTGTGGGGGTGGTTCTGTAATGGCAGTTACCATGATGTGAGGTGATTCCTGCCCGGGGCTGCGGTCTCTCCTCTCCTCAGCTTTGGGGGAAAGATGGTGATTTTGGGGCCCTCCCCTCTGTCGCCGTGGGTGGGATCAGCCTTCCCGGTGCTGCTCCTCGCCTGAAGCTCTGCTCTCCTGGGCCGGCTGATGCGGTGGTTTGGCTGTGGCGCGGCTCAGCAGCCGCATCGCTCTCTGCTTTCCAAGTGATGAGCTTAATCCGTCCCAAAATCCGAGGAGATTCTCCAAAGGAAGAACTATTGCAAAGGCCATCTGTCGTGGTTTGTCCCTCCGTGAGATACTTCATCTTCCCGGGATCCCGGAGGACTTGGAAGATTTTAGCTGTTGATTACCGCTAGGACCTGGTAGCTGACTGCTGGAAGTGTCCTTTCCCCTTCCCTTCGGTTCTCGCCCTCTGGGGGCTGCAGTTTTGAGGCTGAGCCTGTGCTCTGCTGATGACAAAAGCAGAATTTGGTTTTTTGGGGGGAAAAAAGGCAACCAACAAGAAAACAAGCCCTGCAGAGGGGGTTCGGGGGTGATGCTGCTGTGAACACCTTCCCTGGTGCCTTCTCCGTCCTCTACGCAACCCGCCAAGGACTCGTGTGGAGTAAACCCCGTCAGGGGACACCTGCTGCTGGTGGCTTGGCAGCGCTTGTGGCTGCTGAAAGCCTCTGTGTAGGAGGTGGTGGGGAAATTGTACGCGTACCAGCCACCGTCCCCTCTGTCTACACGGTCACCTCCTGGGCTCTGGCCCTTCAGCGGGGGCTCGTGTCCTTGTGCCCCAACGAGGTTCCCTGAGACCAGCCCACGGGGAGAAAGAGCCTGTTAACACTGTGCTCTGCAGGAGCACTTGTGTGGGAGCTGGGCCTCGCTTCTCGCTAGGAAATGGCCTTTGGAGGTGACGAGCTTGCTCTTGCCCGTGCTGAGGGGCGAGCGCGTGTGCAGGGTGAGTAATGCCCTGCTGCCCTCGGCGGGGGTGGGGGGGGACACTCATCGTCGGGCTTGGCACAGTTGTGACGCTGCCGGCTGCCCTGCGATGTGGTCCTGGCTCACTGGAAGGACGTGGAGGGGGCTCAGACCTGGCCTTACATGGCCAGTGACCACGGGTCTATCAGGAGCAGAGTCATCCTCGGCTGGGGATGGCGGTGGGGGGGGGCGGGGGTAAGGACACAGCAAACCTGAAAACTGATGCTCTTTTTGTGATTGCTCATGCTAGAGGCAGGGAGGGGATTGATTTTGTTTCCAAAACACGTGGGCATGACAAGTGACACGGTTTGGTGCTTTGAGGTGTTACACAGGTGGCACCGGAGCCTTCCCTCCCCAGGGGCCACCTCTCCGTGGCACTGTGTCCCAGGTGCCCGATGGATGGGAGGGAAAGAGCACAGCTCTGGGGACCGTGGCGGGGGGGTGTGTGTGTGTGTGTTCCTGTGAGACCCCACATGTGGAGCACTGCATCCAGCTCTGGGGCCACCAACAGCAGAAGGACACGGAGCTGTTGGAGCAGGGCTGGAGGAGGCCCCGGAGATGCTGGGAGGGCTGGAGCCCCTCTGCTGTGAGGACAGGCTGAGAGAGCTGGGGGGGGGTTCAGCCTGGAGAAGAGAAGGCTCCGGGGAGACCTCGGTGCCCCTTCCAGTCCCTAAAGGGGCTCCAGGAGAGCTGGGGAGGGACTCTGGATCAGGGAGGGGAGCCACGGGACGAGGGGGAACGGTTTTACACTGAGAGAGGGGAGATTTAGATGAGCTGCGAGGAAGCAATTCTTTGCTGTGAGGGTGGTGAGCCCCTGGCGCAGGTTGCCCAGAGAAGCTGTGGCTGCCCCATCCCTGGAGGTGTTCAAGGCCAGGTTGGGCGGGGCTTGGAGCAACCTGGTCTGGTGGGAGGTGTCCCTGCCCAGGGGATCTCTAAGATGATCTTTAAGGTCCCTTCCAACCCAAACCCTTTGATGCTTCTAGGATTCCCTGGAGAGAAAAGTCTCTCCAGGACGTGGCTGCAGCAACACACGCACATTTCCACCCCAGAGGCAACAGCTCATCAACGATTAGGAAGCACTGTATTAAACCCCCCCCTGAACAGCGGGGCAGGGCAAGGCTCTGCCCCGCAGAGCCAGCCAAGCCCACCAGCAGCCAGCCCAGCACTCGCCAGCCTGCTTGCCAGCCCCAGAGCGGCCGCTTTAGCCGGGCTCCCTGCAGCGGGCCCTTGCCCGCCGCTACATCACGCTTCGTCACCATGGTCGAACGCAGCGGCCGCGTCCCTAGTTGCACGGCTGCCATGGCGGAGCCGGGCGCAGGCACCGCAGCTCCCCAGCGCAGAGGCAAAAAGCGGGGGCTGCGCTCTCTCGAGAGCGCTGGGTAAGCCCGGCAATGCCATTCCCTCACCGCCTGAGAGCAGAGGAGGCAGTAGGGGGCGCGCAAGAGCCCGCGTCGCCGGGCGCTGAGGCCCGCCTCCGTCCTGCGGGACGCGCAAGGGCTTCTCCAGCCTCTGGGTCCTCCGTGGGGCCCCTCCGGCCTCCGACGGGCCCCCCGGGCCTCTGTGGGTCCCCCGCCAGGTCCCCTCGGCCTCTCCCCAAAGGGAGACAGGCCTGTCCCCGCCAGAGAGGGCTCAGCAGCACCCCACCGCCGCCCACGCCTCGGCTCGGGGCTTTCGGGGAGGGAAAGCTCCTCCCCGGGACGGGGGCGGGCCGGCACAGGCCCGGCCCAAGCGGGGAGGAGGCGGCGGAGGGCTGGGCGGCCGTTCCCGCCTCCCTCCGGCAGCGCCAAGATGGCGCCCCGCCCCCTCCCCGCCCCTCCGCTCCATTTCGCAGGGGCGGGGGGGCGCTCCCCGGCAGCCAATCGGGAGGCGGCGCCGGGCGCGCGGGCCGGGCGCCCTTCCGCCGCGGGGCCTCTGTAGCAATGGCTGCTGGGGGTCCTGGTCGCCGTCGCCCGCCGCCCCGCGCCGCCCGAGGGCCTCGCCGCCGCCGAAGAGGCCGCCCCCCAGGTCAGCGCCGCCCCGCCGCCTCGGGGCCGCCCGAGGGCCTCGCCCCGTGGCCAAAGCCCGTCGCCCGCGGCCTGCCCCGGCTCTGGGGCCTTGCGGGACCCCCCCGGGGCCCGCTTGTGGGGAGCGGGAGCCTCGGCCCCCTCGCCTCGGCCTGAGGGGCTTGAGCCCTTAGCCGCTCTGCGGGCTGGGGCGCAGGGTGGTGTCTTGCCCTGGGCTTCCCGCCACGCTCCTGGGCTGGGCTCGGCCCCTCTGCCCGCCCAGAGTCCCCCCTGCGGGGCGGCAGGGCTCGGCGTGGGCTGCCAGGTGCCGTGCGTTGCTTTCCCACCTTTTCCTTCCTGTCCTACTTCGTCTTTTCTTCGCAAGTCAGTGTAGCGAGTGCTGGGCTGGGGTGGCTTAGTAATCGCTGGTGTGGTGCTTTCCCCGAGGAAAGAGGAAAACTTGACCTCTTAACTTCGGCAAGTTTTTGTTGATAGGAGCAACTGTCAAAGGTTAGAAAGCATTAAGAGAATGAGGGGAAGAGGGCTGCTATGCTGTAGTGGGATAATTAGCTGTGTGTGAGCGGTCCGTTGCCTGGGAGAGGTTGGGGGGGGGTTGCTGGGGGCTGCTCAGCGGTGGCAGTTGGGTGCGTGTGCCTGAGATGATCCCAGGGGCGCTCGGCGGGGGAAAGCTTTGGGATGTGAAAAGGACCTTTGGACGTTTGGGCCCCGTGAAGGGAAGTGAGCCTGGTAGAAGCTTCAGGAAGTTTCAAAGCACTGTTCTGTGTGTTCTTTCCTCAGCATTTGTACGCCTGCGGACGATGCTGCCGAGACTCAGGCAAAAAAGAGAACAGGTATGGCACATGACGGAAGTCTTTAATATGCCTGATTTTTCTTAGGGTTCATCTACCTTAGGAAACTCTGGCTTTTGTACTTCTTTTTACTTGCAAAGTACAATTGAAAGTTGACTTATTTTTTGAAGTGCTGCTGCTTTTCTGTGCAGGTGTCAGATGGGTAGATGTTTGCTGCCCGGAGCCGTCTCAGGGAGATTTTATGACCAGGTAGAGTCTCTTTTAATCACGGTTCTTGTTTCTTGTGGCTCTGTGTGCCTGTCTCTTTCCGTCCCTCTTCTTCTCCCCGCTTTAAACGCTAGCGCTCTCTTTAGCTGTGCGGCGCTGTTCTGTGCTTAAATTGTCAGTGGCTCACCTAAGCTCGAGGGGAGAGAAGGGAAGAAAGGAACCGATAGAGTATGCTGGGTTCAAGTAAAAGGAACATTTTCTTGCCTTTTGTGGTGGCTTTAACTGCTAACGGAAGTCATTTGACCAAGCTTGTTATCCCTACTCTTAGCAGTCAGTATCCTGTAGCTGTCCCGTTTTTAGTTCACTGTGCTGGTCTTAGTTTCCGTAAGGTAACTGTCTTTGGCTGCGAGTATAGTTGCAGACGTTCCTGTTATACCTTGCAGTATAAGAGCCAGCATGCAGTATTTATCCCCGGTGGATCACAGAGCACTGGACAGAGGAAGTGCTGGTTGCTTCCCTGTTTTCCAAATAATGAAACTGATAAAGAGAAACCAAAGGAGTCTTGCACAGGTAGATGGGAAGAAATTGACAAAGCTCCCAGGGCTTCATTCTCTCCCCGTCTTGCTGCTCCGAAAGAATCGTGCTGGAAGCTGAGACGATGTTGTCACGTGTGTGCAACCGAGGCTCTAGTCAGCACGAGCCTTGCAAAAGCATTTCTTACCCAGAAGGTGAATTGTTGAGAATTCCGTGGGACAGCACAGGTACGCAGCTCCCTTGTCTCTCTCTTTCTCTCTCCCTCTCCTCGCAGGGGCTCCCCAGCAGCAGCAGCAGAATCTCTGGCACAGGACGCAGCAGTGAAAGAAGCTGTTGCAGGGGTAAGCTTGTGTTGTTCGTTATTTTGTTTTTTAGGAAGTTTTAGCTATTTGTGATCAGCAATTTCTGCGCTCCTCACTTCCAGTACTTACTCAACAACATCTGTATTTGTCCGGGGGGTTTTTCCCAAGGAAAGCGGGAGCATGATTTGTCGAGTAGCACTATCACCGAGGGTTTCCCGCCGCCGTTCGTTTTGTGTCTGGGCTATTATGAGCGCACTACCCTATCCTCTTTTTCTTCTTCCCCTTTAATGTGCTGGGTATAGCCTCCAAGTCTTTACTGCCCAGGCTTAGTTGACCTGCAAAGCTGGACTGTGGTACCTTCAGTCGTGCCTTGTTTTGTGAGGTAGGAAGTACATCTCTTGGACTTTCATCCCTGGTCAGGATTGAGACCAAAATGAAACGTTAGTCATGGAAACGAGAACTATTAATCTCCATCTCAACTTGCTCCCTACGTGTGGAGCCTTTGCTGGGGTTCTTAATGCTACTCCAAGGCAAACTAACTTTCTGCCTCTCTTGCCTGCGTTTAGTTTTGAGTGCGGCACTCCATGGGTGCGCACTTGGAATGCAGTCCTCAATAAAAAGTAACTTTTGAGTTTGCTGGTTAGATGTGTGTACAAAAGCCCTTCCAGTTTTAGACATGAGCAAGATTTTCTGTACTATCCCCTTGCAAAAAAAAATGTGTGCTGGATTGCTAGCTTGACGTCCTTTTGTCTAACAGAAACAGCGTGGAGATCAAACCTCGGAAGATGCGTTATTCCAAGTACCTCTTGTGCCTGCTGGGGCCAAAAAGTCACCTGCCCTTCCTGTGGAAGCAAAGAAACTCCCAAGGGTGCACACAAGAGGAGAAGGCTTGACTCCACTCACAGAGGTACCATAGCTGACAGGCTGTTAGGCAAAACTGAAGGCTGTGAAACAGCTGCAAGGAACTCCCTTTGTTCTAGGTGGTTCTTAAGGCTTTTTGAAATGTGAAGAACTTGTGTTTAACCTGTTAGGGAGTGTCTGCAGCTGTGGCTTCCCAGTGCAAAGGTCAGCACTGAGGCTGGTTTGAAGGATTTAAAGGATTGAAGCATCTTATGCTCCAGGCGCCCCTTCAGTTGGGCTAACCTAAGGGTTTGTGGGGCTTCTGTTACTCGGACAAAAATGAGTCCAGGTTTCACAACAGTCTCCCAGAGCAGCGCTAACCCGATTCATACGGGTTATATGGGATCTGCCTCTTAACCTGTCCTACCACAAAGACAGAACTTGAAATAGAAGCTTTTCCTGATCCATGGTGTTGCCGTGCTTGTGGGGGACCTGAGCGTCTTGCGTACGTCCTCAGGATCTCACCGAGCCGTGGATGCGCCCTGGGCATGGTTGCAGTGCGTGTAGCAGTGGTCACAGGAGTGAACTTAGTTACGCTATGCAGCAGGGAGTGGGAGCTGAGGTTCCCCTGCTTGTCTGAATTTTGGCTGCTTTTATGATTTAGGTGCAGTCTAATTGAGCCCCCCCTTTTTTTTTGCCTCTTGAGGAGTGACTTGGAAAGGGCTGGCAAGTCCAGAGTTGACAAGGTCTGCAGAGTGATGCTCAGTACAAGGAAAACCAGGGCTTTTCTTGTCCTGCTAGCCCACGTTCAACCGAGAAGAAGATGCTACTGCAGTTCCGAGTATTTTGTACTAAGAGACCTAGTGGTTTATTTGCGTTCCTTAAGCAGACTTAGATGGAAACGTCCAAATTAGAACCAGTAATCACTGGACTCCCGATTGCCTGCCTCCGGTGTAGCTGCCTCAGTTTCCCCCTTTGCTGGTACTGCAGGTCCCTTGAAGTTCCCCCGCCTTCCCATTCCTTCAGGCTCCTGACTTAGCTGCCTTGGTATGGAGCATGCCTGCTGCGGTTGGCTTAAACCTCAGCGTTGCGAGGGCTGCAGCATCCCATGGGAAAGGCGTTTGCTGGGCGTTTGCTAGTCCCTGCGCTTGATCTCAGCTTCCTTGGTGAAAACAAATGGAAGCAAACCCGGGCCCTAAAGTTCCAAGTTCGGATGCTGAAACAAACCAAGCAACAAAAAAGTGCCATTGCTGACCTAGCCGAAAAGCAGCAAAGCCAGTTGCTCTGTCAGCTGAGCTTCGTTTCCAGGCCCTGTTTGAGTTGGAAGCTGCCCCCAGGTTGGCATGCTCAATGCTCTGTTTCACGAGTCCTTCCCCATTTAATTGTTCATTTCAGGCCATGGAGAGAGAGGTCATTGCCGCATTAGGGAAAGGTGAGCCAGAGGAGATCATGAGCAGTGCCTTCAAACTGAAGGTCACTCGCGAGGACATCCGCACCCTAAGGAACCTTTGCTGGCTAAATGATGAGGTAAAAGTAGCTGCAGCACAGGGATATTCTAATGGAGCGTTTATTTACAAATCCCCCTTCACCGTGTACAGAAGTCTTTGCCAAGTGATTGGATGAGCTGCACGGCAGAGCCTAGAAATCTCTGTACAGCTCTTACTTTAGGTACTTAGGGGTCCAGCGCTTCTGGAAGTTCCTTTACTTCTTGTACTCTGCAGCTTCCAGGAGTTAGTCTAGGTTATTGGAGTGGGCGGCAGGTGTTTCTCGCAAACTGCAGAGGTAACCAAGTGGGAAATTCTCCCAAGACAAGCTGACAGCTGAGGCTGGAGTTCTCTCAGCTGCGTACTTAAGGGTGGCCAGAAAAGACAGGTTGCTGTATTTTTCGGCTGGTAAGCTGGTGCCTTATTTTACATCTCAAGCTTACTCTTTATGGTACAGGTCATTAATTTCTACATGGGTCTTATTATGGAAAGAAGCAAGAAGGAAGGATATCCATCGGTCCATGCTTTTAGTTCGTTCTTTTATGAAAAACTAAGTTCCGGGGGCTACAAAGGAGTCGGAAGATGGACCCGGTGCGTGGATCTCTTCCAGAAGGACGTCATCTTAGTCCCCATTAACTTGCGCTTGCACTGGACGCTAGCGGTGAGTCAGACTGGCTTGTTATTTGGAATTGGATGGGCAGCAAAAGCTAGCAAGAAGAGCCATTGAGGTTTGTGCAGCACAAGGTTGTGCTTTGTCTAACAGTCACCTTTTAATAACAGGTCATAGACACCAGAGAGAAGACCATCAAATACTTTGACTCCCTGGGCCAAGAAGGGGACAAGATTTGTGAGACTTTGCTGTGAGTAACTGCTCGGTGACTGCTTCTGTGTTGTGAATTACGAGAAGGTTTTTGGATTTTGCCCCTGTGACGTGACTGCAAGTTTTCCCCTTTCTTGTAGATAACAAACCAGAAATCTTGGATTCGCTTGCTGCGAGTTGTCTGACAGTGACTCCTTATCTAGTCTCAGGTCGTCCCCTCCACCCAGCGTCTTGGATGCCTGGGTTCTGCCACCTTCCCACTCTTACCACAGGCAAATACGTGGTGGCCCCGTGGCACACGTGCACCAACTTTGTTAGTGATCAGTAAAACCGGGCTGTTGACGACAGGGAAGCATTTCAGGGGAGAAGTGTTTCAAGATACCCCTGGGTGTTCTTGGTAATTCTGACAGTCTCGTTCAAGACAGGTCCCGCGTAGCAAGCTTTTCCAGCTGTGTCAGCTGGCACGCACACCTCTCCAATGTAACGGGGACAGGTTTTCCCGTTGTGCAAGCCGGCATCCTTAGAAGCCTCTGCCGCTGATGCAGAAGTAGTAAAAGCCCTTAATGCAACAGCTTTGTGGCCCAAGAGCAAGGAGGGGCGGCCCCGCAGAGACAAACCAAGTGCTGGTTTAGTGCGGTGCTCTCCTGGCCGGTTAACAGCAGATGCCTGGGAAAGGGTAGAAGAACAGGTCTGCATGCAGTCATTTTTTTCCAGCAAGTGGTGGCCTGGGCACTTCCTCAGCCAGAGGTACTGGCCCAAAAGCTTTTGTATCTGCTCTTCCGGAGGTGCACGCAGTATGTGGGATTCGGGCACGTGGTGGAATGACGCCATTAGGGTTCCTTGCTTGGTTTTTCTGTTCTTCCTCTGAGAACATGTTGATTTGGGGTTTTTTCACCTGTACCAAGCAATGAACGTAGGCTTTTGTGGAAGCCTCTGTTGGAACTGTTGGTCTCATTGCTGATCGTTAGCTCACAGCCTCTCGCAGTGTTTGTAAATTTAGGATTTGGATTTTTCCTCCAAATGCCTTAAATCAGCTGCTGTGAGGATCCTCTGACATTTTACTCTCCTGCCATTCATCTTGCTGTGATCTTTCAGCAGCTCTTTTTTCCTTGGCCGAAATTACAGCCATGAAGAGCGATTTTTCTTTTGTTTTAAACAGCAAATACCTGCAAGAAGAAAGCCACGAAAAAAGAAACGTCAAGCTGAACGTTGCAGAGTGGACTATTCACAGCATGGAGCCACATGTAAGCGAACACCACTTGCACTTGACATGTGAACTGGAAGTCCTTGTCACAAAGCTCTTCACGCTTTCTAATAAGGCCAGGACTCGAGAGAACAGCCCTAAGCATCTTCTTATGGTACCGCATCGGGCTGCGAGTGGACCAGGAAACCGTGCTGGGATGAAATCTTTGAGCAGTGCCTCTCCTTGCTGGCTGCATACTTTCTTGGTTTTTGTTTTCTTTTTT